>VTPC01005548.1:26243-74582 GCA_011009095.1 Ignelater luminosus | reverse complement strand
CTTAAAGCACCTACAGTTCTATGTTCTAACCTACAAACAGAGTTTAAGTGTCAGAAGGCATAATTCTGAAAGACTCCACACCGGAGTCAACATACCGTTGACTTTATTCATGAAACTGACTTTTATACCCTCGTACTGTTTTCGTTTATACACGATTTATTTTCTTTTCTGAATAATATAGTTGCTGAATGGATTTAATTTAAATCTTTCATAGAACTGTTATATTATTTGCAACCTAATAATATTTATCGCTATAAACTTTCTATTTCTATATGGAATATACCTATGCTCTTCTTATTTAATTTTTCTTTCGATCATTTTCTTTGTATTGTTAACCTTGCGATTCCTATTAAACTTGTAAAGCCACTTTATCCGAGATTGAATGAAAATTTATTTTTCATTAGGTATATTCTCACTTCAGTTACCATATACGATATTTTGAAATGGGGTTGATGCTGTAAAGAAAATGGAGTACGACAGACAGTTTCTTCGGGAGAAAAAATCTTGAAAGAAATGGGATGGATCTTGCGATTAAAGCTTTGTTTATCTTTAAGTATCTTGACGTAGTGTATTTGTTTTTGTGGAAAATTATTGATGTCATTGCATTGGTGGAAACTAAATACCTAATTGAATTATCTACCCCAGAAGTCATTTAGGAGAGTTCGCTCGGAAAATTGCTGATTTAAGACACAACTTTGAGGAAACCTTTTTTTTATAAACGACAAGCTCTACGCTGGAAGTACTTAATATATTACTCAACTTTTATATGGTACTTTGCTAGATCCTCTTGTCTAATTTGACTCTCATATTAGTAACTTCTGCGGCGAATCATCAAGCTAAGATTCAATTTCTAACGCAGGATCTAGTGTATTACTACGATATTGTAATCCATTACAGACCTGCTTTCTATGCATGTTCCAATAAAAGTGAGTTAAGTCTTCAAATTATCCATAAAGTCGATCCTACCCTGTTGTTGGTCAGCTACAAGTGCTCTGCGCATTGTTCGGAAAACGTTTTCTCTGTCTTTTAATGAATTTTAATTTTTTTTAATGGTAACGATGATAGAAATTATACGAAAATAGCAAAAACCCTCGTTATTTCACAAGGTACACAAACGATTCCAATAGTTCTGATTAAAATGGTTTTTGTAGACACGGTGATAGCATGAATAATCAGATTAACGTAACATCCTTTACTTCGTGATATTCTCACTACTGAGAACCGACCTTGGTAGAGCTAACGTGCCGTTATTTTAAGTTAATTTAATTGAAAGGTCCAATTCTGGCCTGAAATTCTAAAAATATCATATTAAATCCACAAACTATTACACGAAGTAATATTAAAAACATGTTAATCTATTTTGAATCCGATATATTTTATACTATGATTTCAATATTATGAAATCAAGAGATTTTTGTGGACAATCATGTAGACGACTTTAAAAACAAAATACAAAACAGTAAATGCAAAACAAAAACAGTATCGTGAACTTGTGTATTACAATTTAATTTTTGGCCGAGCCTTTAAATCTAATTTACACAATGTTGTTACTTTCGTCACGTTAAATTCGCACAATTTTAAATTCTACTCACGGCGGCAGCAATGCTCGTTTTGATACTTACAAAAAGTTACTTTGACGCTGTCCTGGCGAGTTTAATAATTATTTGTATTCCGAACACGTGTCTTTTATGCGTTTATAATAAAATAAAGTTTGATCATTACTGCATTTCTATTACTTCATAATAAAAACTAAGTTTATATACAGCTAACAAATTTTAATTGAATCTTCTTGGCCATCTGTGTATATTTTCTAAGTAATTTGCGTAACCGTAATACGTAATGTAATAACATCATAATACATTCGAGTATAAAGTGGGCAACCAACTTTATAGCTGGGAAAGTTAAGCGGAAACGGGCGTCAGAACTTCAAAGGGGAGTTCAGCTACCTCGTGCGGCACTGAATTTTCATGAATATCTCCTGCATGGGAAGCGTTCGATGAAAACGTAAAGATATCACCCTTGTTATCATTTTGACGTGAGTATCTTTACACTTCCCAATTCTCTAAAGTGAATAGAGAGTATCGTTCTACAAGGGTTTGCTTTGTTCGTTAAAAACATGTCACACTCTCACGTTTCTATAACTCAGAGCTAATGATACTTTGAAATAGCAAAAATATCGAATCGAATAAAGAATAACTATTAAATGCTTATGAATAGCGGAAATGTGTTTTTATCGTGACTACTATGTGGTACTATTATATTAAATCGAATTTCTATAAATAACTTGCTTATTTTGTTCCTATTCGGTGTTATCAGTTTATTAAGCCTGCGATGTCCGTTGGTGTTTATCAAAAGCTTTACCTTTATTTTAAATGTTAAAAAGAGAAATTTCTTTCTGAGTATTTGTATTTAAACCTTAAAAAGGATGCCTTCTTTGTGGTGATCCTCAGTAATAAGGGAGTTAACAGATAGGACATCTAGATAACTAGACGGTCCCTTTTAATACCGAATCAATAAGAAATACGACCTAACCAAAATCCGCGTTAATCTTCTGAATTTGATCTTAAATTATTATCCTTCTCGGATTACTACTGTTTTATTATTGTTATTGTTATTATTATTATTTATTGCTACTAAAGCAAAGAAAACGTAACAAGAATTTAAATGCTCGGAATAATCTCCTGTACATATCGTAAACCTTCGTAATGTTTGATGTAGAAACAATTTCGCTTCGGAACATTTAAAAGCAAAAAGAAATCGATTTTACTAAAAGAAGCTTATGTCAGTTAAAGTCTCGCACTTTTATTACAGTACCTTTGTAGCATTCCTTTTATCCAAAAATCAAATTAAACAAAAATGCTTACAACAAAACGTTTTGATACTTCTAGTTTTTAAAGGGAAAAAGTGAAAAAGAGATTATGTTAACTTTTGGAAGCGTAGACATTTGAAATTCAAATACTATTTAGTCTCTTTTTTTTACATTATTGATACAGCTTTGTACAAAATTCTTTTTCCTAGTTCATTGCTTCATGCAAAATGTGATTATCAAATTGATAGATAACTCGTTTTTCAAACGCCAAGTTGCGTGACAAACTTTCTCAAGAAAGTATTGTGGTAAATAAATTAATAACTCATAGATTGTTGCGATAAAATTAGTTTTCTAAAACAAGTAAACAGTAAAAGTCAATCAAGCAAGCAGCATCTAATAAGCTGCAAATATCAGTGTCTTTCTGCCTTGAAGGCGAATCCACGACAAGCGAGACAGTTAGTATATATTATACCAAGCATGTTCCGTTTTTACTAAAGGAAGGAATTTTAACTACTTTGAGAATAGATTATTTATCTCAGTGTTTTATGATTTGATAAGCTGCTATAAAGTTAGAACTTGCCAAACAGCAAAATTTACTACTAGATTTTAACGTGTTTCATTAAGCGTAGCGCATCAAATTCGCAGGGTGCTATATAGAGACCTTAAAGAAGCAATAACCAACCGAGAAACCTAAGCGGTTTCAAACAATCAAATTCAATCTATTAGTTATTATTTATTTAAATTGCAGTAAACTTGAATATGTTAATAAAGAAGCATGACTATTAAATGCTACGGATCCAAAAAGGCATAATTAGGTAGAATCAAGTTTCTGTTTTTAAAATACATAGACTAACCTTGAACTAACCCTTAGGTGGTTTTCTCAGAAAGGAACCAATTAGGCTTTAGTTACAGATAATTGACGAGACATCTATTTTAGTATTTCATTATATTGACTGATATAAAAATAGACTTGAGTAAAAAGCATACCTTTCTATGATTTACAATCTGAGTACTCGTAAACCAATAAAAATGCTTGTTGCGTTTACAAAATATGGTATTTGCAGACATTTCTTCTTTGCACCCCGCTGCTTATGACCGTTAGAGTTTCTCTTAATGGTTAAAAGCAAACAGGTCGTCTGGTAAATGCTGTAGCCGACAAAAATTGTTATGTTAACACTTTGGTTATTAATTATCATCGAACTACCCATAAAAAATAGTAATCCCGAGGAATTCTGGAATTATCAGAGAAATTTGTTAAGTTTAGGGAAAACTGAAAAATATCAGCAAATTCTGATTGCTTTCCGGAATTTTTTATACTTAGTCAGTTACTACATTCTCTCTCAATGTTACTATGATATTACAAAAAAGAGAAAGGAAAAGAACACTATAACATCGCAGTATGCACTATTTCATTACTTATTATCTATTTCTACCACTACCTTTTTAATTCATTCATCATACGAGATTTCTCGGGACAAAATTTTCAGGAAATTTTCAGAAATGTGTTGTTTTGAGTCTCGGGAATAGCAGTTTGAGACTCGTGCCTTCTTTCGAATTTTTAATTTTTAGGATATAAAAAAAAATCGAGAATTGTAAGGTAAGGATAATAAGTTTCTGGTTAGAGAGAGCTTGCCGACAAACGAAACGAGTATTTATGTTTCAGCAAATTTCGTAGGCGCAATTTGGACTTGGGGGGTGATAACTTTATCTGATTTATGTAGGTAATCATATACATAGGTTGATGTAATAGTCTCTTAAACAAAAGCTAATGAACTATATGACTAAAATTTCTACCTATAGTGCATCGTTAGTCAAACCGTGAAATAGTTGAATTTTGTTGACAAAGTGTGCATTGTTGTAAGTAGTAAATTGATTAATAATCTAAATTTAGTTTCACTATAAAGAGGGGTGTCTCTCGACTAGACGGTCTTAGCCTAAATATGTGTTAGTCAGGTCACTTTAGGTCGGAAATATCTGATGAACGTACGTTTGAAAATAAATCGTTGTAAAGTTACATTCATTTTAAGTTATCATGAGGTATCAACAAAAAAATCCATTCACGTACATATCATTTGCTTATCAGACCTTGTTAATGGAGTAAGTAATTCTAACAAACAGTGGATGTGGTTTGAACACGATGGTGCACAATACCATTTTGATAGGCCAGTTATCGTTTTTCTGAATCTCACAACCATTGAATGGAAAAAGCAGGTACAGTTGCTTGGCCACGACAATTACTTCAATCCTCTTGGTTTTTACCTTTGGGGGCATGTGAAGAGTGTAGTGTGTGCACGAAATAGGGACGAATGAGCTTAAAATGACTGTAACCTCGTCATGATTGATTTCCGAATACATGCTCACCAGACATTTTTGACTTAAAATGACCTCACCAACATGCGGGATACCCTAGTCTGTTGAAAAGTGAAAACGTTTTAAAGAGAAATAAATATGATGGGAATAACGAGTTTTTAAAATCATCTCGAGTCTAGAGAATTCCCAGAAATCGAGGAAAACTAGACTTGAGTCTTGGAAACCAAAAAATGGTCGTGACCCAGAAACCCTACTTCAGATTGCTGTGCGTGGGTGGCGTTTAGCGCAGGATTACCACATTATGTAATTCAGGGGATTAAAATCTAGATTAGAAGATGCGACTAATCTTTATGTCTGATAAAGTTTTGGCTAAAAAACTTCATAATGGTCTGTTTGGTACTAGGTGTATTAGTTTTGATTCGTTACAGAAATGAACTGTAGTTGGTTCAAAATAAGAGACTCCTACTGAAGGTGAATGGTGGCCTCTTTCAGTACGAGGAATGACATCATCCGCTTCTTTGCTAGTGCAGGCATGCATCCAATCATCTTTTAATTCAACTGTTTTTGGCCAATGCTGATTTTCTCGTCGACAAAATGGATACGGAAGAGCTCGCTGTTGCCGAACTGTGCTAGTATTTTGGAATCATTCTGGCGTGCATTCTGCAGGTGATTTGTTTCTCTTCTAAAAGCGCAAAACTTTAATATTCTCTAATAGTACTTTTGGTTACACCCATTTGCCAAATAAGTTTCTGCTTTCTCAGGAAATACTGACTGATGCATATCTTGAGATGCATATGGAGGTAGGTCATGCCTTTTTTTTCCATCGATCCTACAGGTTTTGCTGTAGCTATTTAATGATGCGGCAAACTTTTGTGACAGAACTGTGTAATCAACTGCGTACCTCTTGACAGGCAATAATACAGAATTAATCTTTATACTACTTTGAATTTGTTTTGTCAAAATTATAAAGGAGTGTAACATATTATCATATGATCTTTGAAGTTGTGATTATATGTAGTGAAGTTGAGGCTCTTCTTAATACAGAATCCCCTATCTCATTTATAAAGAACTTGAAAGTTAAAAATACTGTACCTAGAAATTCTGGAAGTCAGAGACTTTTAAAAGGGCTAGTGAGTAAATGTCACTTGCATGTATTGCCGTCTCAAAGTGTTTCTATCTAGAGGAAAACATTTTTTATCTCTTTCCTGATTCTTTTCCTGTTTTTTTTTCTATTCATGATTGAAAGTTAAATCCTATGTGACATTACTGAAAAGAGAATTTCTACAATAAATAAATAGGGTCAGAATTCTAAAAAAACTCCATATGATTTTCTTTTCTTCTAATATGAGAATTACCATGCCTAGCTTCCTAGTATTCACTTCTCCATGCTTGTAACGGAATTCCTCATATTGCTGCGTACCTGTATATATACGTCTGTAGTCCAAACGCTGACAAATTCAAGTCTTACATTGTAATAACAGATTTTTTCAGAAATTTGCAAGCATCTAGGATTTTTGAGTTTTGGTAATTGTCAAAAACTATAAGCGTAGCCGTTTGGTGTTAATATTGCAATGCAGTGATGCGACAGTATCATTACTTTGAACTTTTTCTAACCTTTCCTATAATAAAGAGATTTTATAGCTTGACAATTCTCTTGATTTAGTAGGTTTGGGGCACTTTATATGAAAAAATCTATTGTTAGGCCTAAGTAGGGAATTAAAATAAATTAAAACACAGAATAATTGGAGCCTAAAAAAGCATGTCGCATCTTTAAAGACGAAACCATTATAACTTTATAAAATTATGTATGTGGTATTTTATGATATACATAAGTAAGACCTTTGCTTGGAGATTACTACTACTTTGCCTTTATATGTTGGTTCAATGTTAAGATTGATCAGCTCAACTCTGGACTCGGTTAATTTAGTTAGTATTGATGTAGATTTTCATTATTCTCCCTTAATAGATTAGTAAGTCAGAATTTCTAGAATTATAGTTATAGACAGTAATATTTCATCATAGGCTAGAACATGTTTTGTTTTGCATTCAATTCAACCTTGCCTGAACGAGACAAGTCAGAACGTTTATGATCTTTTATTAAATTTTTATTGCCAGATATTTGTTTACCTGTCAATATACTTAATAGCTATTGTATCTATTTAATGATAATATAAGAATACAGAACATAATTTGTACATATCTGAAAATATCAATCCCACTATTTTTGTCACACAACTTTATAAACCTACAATCTGAGTGTTTTTATTAGTTATAAATATAGCTATAAATTGAAACTAAATTAACACAGCATTTCGACAACTCTGTTCGGTTATCGTTATCAGTAAAACTGAATTATGGTGGTTTATTTGATAGCAATAGCACTCCAGGGCCACTAAACCTGCGATCAATATATAGGTCGTGTTTTAGCGGCCATGAAAAACTTTGGTTTTCTGTTTTCCCGGCAGTAATAGGTTTCGAGTTAAACATGCTGCATGAGAATCAGTCTGAAAGTTAAAATTCATGTTATCACTTTTCTCTTTACCCCGTTACTATCTTCTTATATGAATTCCGAGTTTATAAGCGAGACGTTATTAGATTTTAAATGAATGTGGTGCAGCATTCGGTTGGTCAAGTATTCAACTCATTAATCAAATACAGGCATGCCATGCTGACTAGTGTTGGGCTTGCGTTTTGTTTGCTAATTGAATTGGAAATTACTAAAGGTTGTTTGAAGAGATTTCTTCAATTATTAATTAGAACGTGGATAGGCAATGAATTTTTTTGCTTGTTTACAAATTGCATCGATTAATATAAAAAAACGGCATTAAAGCATTAAAGCAGTAGTGCAATGTCCAATGATCATGAAGGCCTCTAAAATGGTTCCAGATGTTTTTAAAGTGAAATTATTAAACATGTTTGAAATTAAATAATGTTCAAAATGATTAGATAGAAGCAGAAAAACTAGAAATATTGCATCAGATAAAAAAATCAATAAAAGTAAATGAAATAACTAGTGTAGAAGAACCCAAGAAGCTTCTCCAGAAGTACTATCGCCTGTTTAAAAACAACCTTCAAACTCACTTCTTAAAACGTAAATTGCCTTTTCAGAGACAGACGGTTGTCTAAGGAATTTAAGCTTCATCAATCAACGATTAGTTGCTGGGAATCAAGATCTAGATTAAAATGTGTAAAAGCAAACCGTCACATTCTAAGTGTAGCTGTAATTGAAAAGCATATTAACTTTGTATAAACTTAAAATTTTGCATACACTAACAATGAATGTTTAATTTGTAAGCTTTTTGAATAATTAATATAGAAACATAGAACTTTTCAGGTTTCTCTAAAATAACAAATAAAACAAACTAAAAATCCTCGCTTGAAACAAAACACCAAAACAAAGTATATGTATAAGTCTGTTCGATAATTTATATAAAATCGTTAAAAGCTTAATTTTATGTTACTAAATTGTCACTAAGCTTAACTAACTTTACTTATAACAATTTATTTCTATATTTTCGAAATTAGGAGAAAGGAATAATAAAAAAATGTTTACTATGAAGTAACTAACAGACTAATAATTTTGCAAATATTGATTGTCCCTTATAACTTTGGTAACATTAGGTTATTTTAGTCGTCCAGCAGACCTTGAAATCAAACTTTTTTTATTTCCATAATTTGGTTGTTTACAAAGATAAATATGTGTTTGTTTACAAATTGTTTTTCTTATATTCTTACCCTAGTTCTACGCCATATTAAATTCTGTAGGTTAGCCAATTTTCTTGTTTTAATTTACTTATCGAAAAGAAAATTTATGATTCGATAAACATAATAGAACAACCATACCATTCAATCAATACTGAAAAAATATAACGTGTTTTTATAGTCATAATCATAACTAATGGAAAAGTATAATACAGAAGAATATCCCAAGTAATTAATTGTCTAATTAGATCAAACGCATCTGGAAAGTTATACTTTTACTTTGAAGTACTATTATGCCTTTGATTTAGTTATTTTGTTTTGAACTAAACTTGTCAGGTTTACTAATGTAACGAGTGTTCAATTAATAGTAATCGAGTCATCTTTAAAATTAATCACATTTTTATGTTTAAAAGATTCTGTATTTAAAACTCCAGTGCATATTATAGATGACCTAAAAAAACAATATTAGACAACTATGTGAGCGAATTAACAACAACGTTTAACAAAATGTGTTTGATAACACGAAACGACAGATAAACAATGTTAACACACTCAGATAAATTTCTTTCATTTCGTTTATCCTTAGCAAGGATGTTTAATATCTTGAAGCGTCCTTCAAGAGATTTCAACTGCTGTGACGTTTAACCTTTGGTTGACGTTTATCAACGACTACTTATAGGTAACAGGCATATGCTTTCAGTTACAAGAATGACTCCATTACGGGACTTTTTGGACACTCGTTATAATAGGTAGGCCATTAGAATGACTTTTAGTTTGCTTAGTTTATTTTTTACCTGTTATATGCGAAAATGAAAAATTATTGTATTTACCATGCAAGATTTGTATTCATCATCTAAAAATACTTTACTTGCTACGTTTTCAGCAATTTTTGGCAAAGTGTTTTATTATAAACATTCTATCACGCACTTTGTCAAAAATGGATGTTATTAGGAATTGTAGTTACAAATACATTTACAACAGATATTATTATTTCATGCTCGGCTTAACAATAATATAAATTACCCAATATCATTTGAGGAATTGTAAATTCAAAGAAATTCAAATTTTTTAAAAAACTTTCTACTTTTGTTCTGTTGAAAATATTTAATACTATGAATATTCATTGCTAATTACTTTTACAACTTTAGGTATAATGTTATTATTATTTTATTAAGTATGTTTATATTCCATGCTTAAAGCACTTGAGTAAATAAGTAAATACTAAGGTGCTATCTAGCAATTTAAAAGGTACAACACAGTGCACATGACTTCTTTAAGAGTTTCTCGGATTTGTGATCGATTTCTAACGTGTGTAGAAACAAATAAGTTAAATCGTAACGATTTAACAGTGATATTGCCTTTTTTTGTCAAAATAGCCTATAAATATTTTAGAAAGAATTTCTATTTAAACTAACTTATATTGCATTACTAATCTACAATAACATGATTGATTATATTATGCAGGGTGTTTCGTAAATAGCGCACAAACGCCATGGTAAAGTAAGTTGAAAATCTAATAGTGATCTCTGTAGTTTACTTTAAAAGATATTAACAGTTAAAGTTCCAAGATACTTCGGAATAACTTGTTGATTTTTTTTTAAATGGATAACAATTTGAAAATTCTAATGATGGTGTTACATAGCTCACAATACATTTTTATTATCGAAAACGTTAATATGGAGACATTTAAGATGTTATAGATTATTTTAAATTGAAACCACTGTAACTGAAAATGATCTTCATCTTCGTTTTCGGAAAAGTCTCACAGTTTTCGTCAAAATCGCCAACAACACAAACAGAAGCAGGTGAATCGTACCGTCGCAAAAGTTTTATCACTTCACGAGGCAATTTGTTTTGATGTCGTTTATTTATTCATTCCGTCAAACTCATACTTGAAAAAACCGGAGCCGAAGTTTCAAGTGTTCTGTTGAAAATGTTAGTCAGCTTATGGGGTCCTAGATTCTTTTCTGGAGTGTTTCTCTCGAACCCCTTTTGTACAATTTGTTGCAAGATTCAGAAGCTTCTTCCCTCAAAACACCTACTAGCAAACCTGCATTTTCTATTATATCCTTACCATGAATGAGCACTTTATGTACAACTAACGCCATAGGATATTACTGATAAAGAAATACATATAATCTCGCAACTTTGGTACAATATCCTCCAAACAACACGTTGTTTAGAGGGAACTGGCAAGATGATGCAATACAAATTTTGTGGAATCTCTCGATAAGGTATACTTTTTTGTTATTTGGGAAAATAAGTCAGGTTGACTAAAAGCATTCTTGGTAGTGTAACTTCCTAAAACCATAGTTGGTGACATTTTTAAAATTTGGCGAACCCGAACTGCAAATCGGACATGCTTGACTAGATCTAGTTTCAGTTATTCCATTCAATGACTTCTGAATCAGGTCAGGTCAAAAAGGACCCAAACTTGAACAACAAGCTCTTTTCACTTTTTAAATAAAACTATGATTCTCTTAAATTAGATTTTTCTTCATCAGGACTAGTCTTTTCTCTCAAATGTAAATGCTGTTTACTTTTCAGTGTCTGCAATAGCGAATAGATTGAGGTGAACAGGCACGAATCAAGAGCTTTGACTTGACTTCTAGTCAATACAAAAGACCTAATGATCTGGCGCTCATAGTTACTGCATATATTTTCTTAAAAATTCTTAAGTTCTTAAAGAACTATTTATAGATCGCACAAAAGGTGTGTCATCCAGTTCCACCAATTTTCTAAACACTCTGGTATGAATAAATTTATAAACTTTAAAGCTCGATATTTTGATGAAATGTTTATTCATAGTAATAAAGTAAAGTTCTTAATATAATTTGGGTATCACTTAATTGTTTCAAAGTTATTTATTTATTTACAAATTTGTGTTGCTTATTGAAGTACGGTTTGTTCCAAGTTATGTAAATAAAGAATTGTATTTTCGTCAAAAACTACTGTGGATTTCTGTTATATCTGGTTATTATATATTTCCTTTTGATGCCTGGTAGCGCTTGTTTATACTTTACTTCAACTTTATCTATAAGTGATTTAGTAGTGATGTCGTTTCTCATGCTTCATTTTAATGTGATCAGTTTTGATTTTAATTTAATCATACTATTAAGTTTTTTTTCTAAATTTTGGTTTTAACGGCTTTCGATGCATATTTAGAACACAATTTGGGACTTTTTAACTTGCAATTAATTGAGTTATGCAGTATTAGCATACATCACTTTTTCTAAGTTCTGATTCAACATGACTCTAATCCTTTGTTTTGTTTTTACTCACTCAAAACAGAATATACCTGCGAATTCTGCTAGTTCAGATCAATTGACCTATTTTGACCCTAGCAACTCACCTTTAAACGTTGTCTTATTTCTACATTGCTTTTTGAACACCCTTTGAAACACGCTTAAGACTTCTCAAGAGTGATGCGCACTCGATCTAATGTTCAAAAATTTTAACAAGCTACTACCAAAATGTTATCAGCGAAAACAGCATCATAAATTTTTATTTACAGTGAGAAATAAAAATAAAAATCTTAACTTTGAAGGCGCTTAACTTTTTAGGAAAGTTATTTTGCTTATTGCAGGTTGGGCTCAATCGGCCTATTTTGATCTCAGGATATCGCATTCTGATATTGAACATGACGAATAATACTGTTAAAGTGAAACAATTCTTTTTTACAAGCATTATGTAAAGAGCCTTGTTGCATAACTTTTTGGAGCACCTGTGCTGACATATCTACTTTACGTATCGAGACAATAAATGTTCCCGAGTCTCTCTTAATACTTGCTTGGTAGAATGCGGTCATTACTTCTTCAGTTAAGGAGCGTCCCAATGAGATCCCATTGAGATCAGTTGGGATTCTCTAAAATAGGGCAAAACAGCTTTCTAGCTAAAATTCTTTGTTATTAAGGTTAATCTTTGTATCTTTGAACCTCTTAGACAAAAATATGGTTTTTAAATCTTTTTGAGCCCCTAGACAATTTTTCTCTTGATCTGAATTTGTGGTTGATAGTTTAATATCATGCTGCATCTTGCGATAAACCGTTTCAAACAACTTATAAAAACCACTGTAGGTTAATCTAACTAATTCTAAATAAAGTGTCTTCATGGCAAAATAATCAAATACTTGATAGACGTGAGACTTTGTTCTGTACTGTAGCCATCACTCGAGTGGAGGCAAAATTAGTTATCACTGGATTCTCATCTTTTGGGTTAGAGCAAAAGCAAGATATGCAATTCTAATTATCTTGCGCATCTGATTTCGACTATCTAGAGGCCAGTACCTTTTTCGTATTACCGCTAAAGGGTCTAAAGTTCTGTTACAAAATGTTTTAGTATTTAGACATATTGGAAACTTTTGATAGTCTCTTTCCTACTCTTATAATTGTAATTCAACTGTCTAAAAATGGATTTTACTATTGCTGTCTACGTTTTTGCTTACACATAAACATTTTAAATTTTAATGGAACATTGATACTTTAACATTTTTGATTATGCTTATTACTGAATTTTGATAATTCCTAATTCCTTGCAACATATGGACAGTTTATTTTCAAATGCTTAAATAGGTTTTTACTAATTAATTCGATCTGGCTCAAAGGATCAATGGATTATCTTGATGCTGCTTAGTCGCATTTTTGTTGATCTAGTTTAGTTGTAACTACTTATCACTTTTGTAGTTTTGTGATCAATAAAATTGTATTCTTCTATCATACAGATCGTTTGCTACATTTTTAACATAATGTACAATTGTACAATATTTGCAGTAAATTAAACAAATACAAACAACAGTACTATAGCATATATCAGGAACTAAATATTTAAAAGTTTCGACTTTATGTAAAATTGTCTAGTTTCATTTTTTTGCTTGGTCTCTTTAAGGTATGCTTGAAAAGTTTTGAATGCAGCTCGATCTCTTTAAATAATTTATTTAAGTTATTTCTAATATTTCTATTCTAACAGTAATGCATATTAAAGGTAGATCAGAACCCATTATGTTCGTGTCAATAATATTTGTAATTTCATATCAAATTAGGAGTTAGCCGTAGCAGTCGGTTGCAACTGCGAACATACAGAACTATAATTTACTTCTTTGTAAATTACAGTATCAGAGTAGGCATTATGTGAGTTAAACTGTAAGCGACGATATGTATGTATTAGTTCGCAGATTTATAATTTAGTTAAATGGCTTTAACTTTTATTTTTTATTTCTGACTGATACTGTTGTTCATCGCCAGATAGTGATTAAAACAAATAGAGAATTTTACATTCAACTAAGTAGCAGTGAAAAGATTTTCATTGTATCAGTTGAATCTACTTGTTAAACCCAGAAATCTTTCAAGTTTTATGTATTATTTAAATTAACTTTTGTATTGCAATATTTTTAAATTACTAAATTGCAAAATAGGAGAAAACCTTGTTTTGTTTTGTACTAACTTTAAGCAAATATGTAAATTGATTTATTAGGTAGTTAGGGATAAACTAATTGTAAGTAAATTCCTTTTCTACCTAATAATTAGTTAACTGCTTGTTAGTTTCCCAAAAGTAAGTGGTATAAGCCTTCGGGCGATCTGTTTGTGATAACTTCGTAGCAAACTGTCTTACGTTATCTGACTACTCCTTGAGAAAATGTTGATATTAACTTATGTTCAAAACTAACAATAACATTTTAATGTATGTAATATTATATAGAGTGATTTTCTAAATTTTCATTTGGTGTAAGCTACAATTAAAAAAAAACTGATTTCGTCTGTAGTAGGTTTACACCTAGCTGTTAACATGTAATAAAATAAATAAAATTTAAATAGAAATTTAAAAAGTTATTCTGTGTAACAATTGGCATAATGCTATTCTAATGCTATAAAAAAATAAAACGACGCTTTGTGTAAATGTAGGCACATAAATATATTGTTCAAGAATAAAATCATTTATTACACTCGACGCCTTATTCGAATACCTATCTACCTAATCGGCTTTTGCAAATTTCATTTGAAAAATTGCTGCCAACGACGACTGAAACGTTCGATTACATTTATCGAAAGCCTCAATAAGAAAAGACGTGTAAAAATTTGTGGTAACAGTCGTAGTGTTTTAAAAAAGATGTTACGCGCTTAAATCAATATTTTGCATTATAGAAAAAGAGAAAACTGTTTCATCTTGATGATATCTTGATAAATGCCCAAATGGGAATAAAAAAGTTTTTATAGAGCAAGAGGGAAATATGATTGCCTACTCAAACACTTTCTTGACAAACTAGGCCGGGAGAGGAGTAAATAAAGTTCTAAAAGTATAATTTAATCTTTAATCTTGTAGAAGTAGAATTTCGCTTTTCCTACACAAATACGTCAGTGTCAAACGTTTCACATTTAATTCTTTCTTTGATAACTCTAGTCATTGCCTTAGCTTACGTAATGAATTTTTAAGTTCTGTTCAGGAAATTTATTCTTCAATATTAGATCACCGCTACCCGAGTTCGCGCGACAATTTTTTCCTTTCTATGATTATACGTCAACTTAAACGGTAGGGGATTTTAAGCCGTGTAGAAAATTTACCCGGAAGGGAGGAAAACTCGTGCTATGCTGCTATACCTGGTTATATCGATCATTGCGCGTTTTACCCAAGAGGGAGAGCTTCAACGTGCTCGTGATACCGTGCGAGCTTTTGAAGATTTAGTGCGGCTATTTTGACGGTCTTCCTTGAGAACCATTCTCTGTATTAGTTCTCATAACCAATTTTATTATTCCGGATTTAGACGAGTCTATTGAGGGAGAATTTTTCGCAGAGTCAGTTTAATTTGCATGTAGTACGTTAGAATACGAAATGAGTATAATTAATAAATAAATCTGCAATTTTGATATTATTATTAATTATAATGTTCCATCCTAGTGAAAAAAAGTATGGAACGGTAAATGTTTACTTTAAAACCTTCATTAGAACAAACATTTGCCGAACTGTTTCTTAAACATTGACTGTTTTCTCCTTTATGCTTGAACAAGAAGGTTGGATTAGAATTAATCTATTGGGAATACTATTATTATCTTTATACTTGTTTTCCTCTTCCTTCTCTTGTTTTTGATCTTTGTAAATCTAAATGTATTATGATATTTTGCTTTAATAATTATGGTTTTTATAATGTACGGAATTGAAATGTAATTGAAATCATTATTGTGAATAGAGAAGGGCAAGGTCTGATCGATATGTTATTTTGGTAGAAACATCGAAATTAAGTTAAAGTGGTTTTAAAAAAGATTTGCTATTTATATTCGTCAAAACTGAAACCTGAAAGCCCACGAACGTCATTTTTTATCGGTTACGGCAGAAGGCCTATTTGACGTTTTATTTTGCCCTCTACTTTCACACCTTCGGGCAATAAAATCCGTAGTTTAGAGTTTACAATCAGGAGAACCGGGTCAGCAGTGTGGACCGTTGTCCCTACTAATAAAATATTTTTTACTTTAAGAAAATGTTTACTATCAGTTCCTTTGTTTTGCTAGAATTGCACAAAGGTGTAAAAGTGTCTATTTATTTACCTATCTATTTGTTAGTTTACCGTATCAAATTATACGTAAATTATTGATAAGTATTATAAATAGTCTTTGAATGTTAGTTTACTGGTTTAATAAGAATAGATTTTCCAAGTTAATTAGTTTGTTTGCTAACTATGATATGCGGCACTTTATCTATTTAATATCAAGCTTTAAAACAAATAAGGCAGTCGTTTGTTGAAGTCATCTAATTTGACTTTCTTGTGAATATTTTTTCATTAGTTTTAGTTTTAACAAAGAATTTCTGTTAATGTATATTTTCCATTCTATTCTAAACACAGTCTAAAATTACTAACTAAAATTAAAAGAGTTTCTTTCTATTTTCTCATTTACATTTTAATGTTATCTTGCTTTGCTCCTTCGCATATTTAGTTGCTGCAGTCTTTTTGGAACCTTATTTTATTCGTTATTCATTGGCTTAATATTACTAACCAAAAGCTATTATGAAGAGCAGATTTTCTGGCTTCTACGTTTTTTATGACTCATGAATCACTTTAGTTCGTTTGCGCCTTACAATAGTACGTATGTCAATACTCTTCCTTCTCTCTAATATTCTCTTTTTTGCTAAAAGACATTTCGTTATTCTAGGAAGAAGCCACTATCTTTATCCTTAAAGGTGTTTACTTTTGTTCATAATGAGATAATGGTTGACCCGGTAGTTTGATCTTCTTAAAAAATATGTCTATCTAGTAGCAAGTCATTAGCCCCGACTGTCTATTTTAAGTGTGGTCAATGCATTCCATCAATCGGAATAGTCTTTCTATATTTATTTATTTATTTATCTTGCAATTGTTTTGACTGCACAACTTATGATTGTACAGGTTAAAGGGTTGCTTTGACTGGTTTCTTCTGTTTAGTTATGTGCAGAAATAAATTTGCAAAGTTTAGATTGAATGCCATACTGTTTCTATTCTATTGCCATTTTTGAAGTCCTTTCGGTAAAGCGATCAGCTACTTGTAAGCAAACCATATAATGTGATACAGTAATACCTTAGGTATTGTACACAATATTTAAAATTTGACGACATTAAGTGGGCCCCACGTTATTATTTTACATTCCTTGCCCTAGATATGAATTTTTAAATCATCTACTCATCTGCTCATTACCCTTCCTCAAGATTTTAGTCTAGTGTTGCTCGTTGCTATTAGCTTGCAGTTTATGGAGAGAAACTGTCGTCTACATTACAAGCTAGAACTATTAGTAAATAGATTTTTCTTTGTTTTGGGCAAATGAGAAAATTCGCTTACACCCATGGGAGCTAAATTCCAAATTCCATTAAGACTCAAGACAGATTATTATCTAAATGCCACAGAATCTTGAACATTTTTTGAGATTTGCACTTTTTTGTTAGTTGTCGAATTCTTGTAGGTACTTAGATCTCTTAGGGTGCCCTTAAGTTTTAAATTCTTGCACACATTTAGGTTTTTGTAAAACTCAAATCTAAGAATACTTGAAAGTTTTAGATTCCTTATGAGCTTTTACTGTTTGCAATGCAGTCATAAGCCGAGTTTTTGCAAGATCTTAGATTTCTGTAAACGTTCACATTCCTTAATAAGGTCTGTCGTTCTGTAGTTAAAATTAAAAGTTTTAGATTCCATATGAGCTTTCACTGTTTCCAGTGCAGTCATGAGTTTTTGTGAGATCTCAGATTTCTGTTCTTCAGATACTTCAAGATCTAAGAAGATTTATTTATCAGACATACTGCTTAATTGGGCATAATTCTTCTATTTTGAGTTCTGTGATTAAAGAAGTTCAGCATCCTTACTGTAGTTTTCTAGCTCATGACAAAGGAAAGGTTGTAGCTTTTCCAGTTGCATTTTCTACGCACGGCTTGCATATTTCTACCGGACGTCATTATAAAAATATTTTCTATTGTACCATAAATTTCTTTTGCCCCAGCAAAAGAATATGACAGAATGAAGATTTCTTCAATTAAGGCATTACCTTCTAGTGACATAAAATGTTATCACAGATCTATAGTAACATAAATAAAAATTAAAAAATAGATATGTAGGGGTTTTATTTGCTAACACTTGTTACAACACTGACGTCTCCATATTTGTCAAACCAAGCAATACTGAATGTACTTCAAGTAGAACTTTTAAGAAACTGTTTTTTATTGACTCTTTAAATCAACTTTGAAAAGTATAGTCTTAGAGAACAAAAATTTAATTTGTAAATTATTCTTGCTGTCGTTAAATGAATAAACTCGAAATAATTTACTATCTACTTAAGTTTTCTTACATTTTCATTGTAGAAAGAGTGAAACATAAATAAAATAATCTGGTATAGTATAAGAAACAAACAAAAACACCGAAGATTATAGAGGAGACCAAATTAGGTTACAGTAAGTTTGTTACAACATGCAGTGACAGGAAGCAAAGCCGTTTTGTCTCTTTTTTGTAAGGAAAATTCTGTTTTTTCTTTTCAAGGTTTTTTTCTTTATAAAGAACTATTTCATTTCAAGTGATGCATAACACACAGCTGATTTATTTCAAATAAATATAATTTATAAAGTCAAATAAATGCGAATTAGCTAGATAGTTCCTAAATGATATCACTTTCGTGTTTTAATCTCTAAACTATTAGATATAAGAAAATATAATAGAGAAAAGAAAAGATCATGGTGCAATTAAGGTTAAAACAATTTATTGTCTTCTTGATAAACCGAAAGTGAATAAATAATAGTGAATATTGGAAATTTTGATTTGGGGATATATTTTTGTAAATCTGAAGTTTTCGTTAAAACAGAAAGAACGTGATAGTTCCTCCGAGAAGTAAAGCAAAATGTCACAAGAAGCTTCTAATTGAATCTACTTAAAAATTCAACTTTGAGTTATAGGACTAGAAAAAAACGACCGACGTTATTAAATTCTACGTTAAAAAGTGCCTGAACAATGCTAAAATGATTTTGCTCTAGCTTCGAAAATAAAGGAGTTACAGCAAATTGAAAAAATCGGCCATTTTCACTTTTTCTCTCTAGAGAAAAAACAAAAAATGGCACCCTATTTCTGGCAACGGTAATGGAATAATCATGAAAAAAGTGGTCAAAAGTACCTCAGCCGTTTTCATTTATTTGCTCTAATAAGAAAGTTACCCATTTAATCCCATCGAAGTTGGACCACACTGTACATTAGGGTGAATCGAAAAATTTTTTTTCAAAATTGGGAACATCTGTATGCGAAAATGTTGCCTTTTCTATAGTATGTGTAACGTGCAAAATATCGGCCTAATCGGATTTTATCTTCTGCTGCCAGTTTCACCGCAAGTATTACATCACTTTGTCTAATTTACCCTCAAGTCTGACTGTTGTTGATATTCAATGTTAAATTTAAATTCTTCTAGGCATCGGTAATTCTATAAAACCTGACTACCTCTCACGGCCATAGTTATCTTAGGTGTCTAATTTCATATTGCTTTTATCTTGTGAATATGCAAGGAGCCAGACGAACGGCTTCTTGCTTGGCGCCCGCCGCTTACCGGTCATCACCACCTTCTGCTCCTGTACCTACTTCTATTGTGAATTTGATTTCAGTACTTCTAATGGCATCGTACTGGTTGTGTGTTATTTTTACAATAATAATCTCAGAAAAGAAATACAGAAAGAGCCATTTCAAGTAGATGGTACATACTTTGGATAGGAGGAAGGACAGAACATTAATACAAATTACTGAAGAAGAAGGAAGTAAGAGAAAAACAATTACTGAAGAGTAGTTGTGCTTGTTTCTGAACCAGGTTTTTTGTATCTTGGACATGTTACTCCTAAGTCAGGAACTTCGTTAGAAATTAGGAAATCTATTAAATTCTTTACCACATAACGCCAGTATTTCTAAGTTACAGTCAATTGGATGTGATGGCACAGCGGTCAACATTGGAACTAAAAATTGGGTTATAAAGGGGTTAGAAGATTCTATGGGACATTCTTTACAATAGCTTGCTTGTTTGTTACATACTAATGAATTGCCTTTGTGTTATTTATTGCAGTTTTTGGATGGAAAACAAGAGGCCCAAAAGCTTTTTCTGAAGAAATTGGAAAACAGCTAGAAAATTGTGAAAAGTTGCTTGTTTATAATTTTCAGAAAATAGACGTCACATTACCGCTATTGCAAGTACAAGAACTTAGCACAAACCAAAAATATTTAAACTAAATTTGTGTCGCAATTTCAACAGGCAATATTGCCTCAGGTCTAACTCACAAAGATCCAGGAAAAATGAGCCATTCAAGATGGTTAATGACGGCTAACCGCACTTTAAGATTATATGTAGCCACAAAAAACCCATCACAAAACCTGAAAAGTTTAAGACTCGGTCTTCTTGTCGCTATGGTAGCCTCCACTTTTTTGATATAATAATAAATTATCGATTTTTACTTGAAGAAATTAAAAAAGTTATAGATCCAGTGTTGCAAAAAACGGATATTTTAGTCACCCAGAAAATATTTTGTTAGCAATGCTGTCCAATACCAGCAAACACGTAGGAGAGTTAAGGCTTCGAAGAATACTGAAGTGTAGATTAAAAAAGCAGGTTCAAGTGTTCGAAACATTCAGTTTCTTATTCCTAAATTAAATTTTGAAGCAGACAACTACATACATTTAATCAACTGGAATTATAAAAATAAAACTTTTATTATCACCGAACCACCTCTAATAACATTTCTGTATTTCTGACAATGAGCTTAAAGAAATTGTATCGGATGTTCCAGCAGAAATAGAAATATTAAAACCGTAGAGCGTTGTGTCAAATTAGTAACTGAAGCATCGGCGGCAGTGTGTGGTAATCATGCAAGAGATGGGTTCAGTAGAAATAGAATTGCTTTGAGGGCAACTTTACCAATATTCGAGACAAGAAAGCAATATATTAAGGAGTTGAAAAACTAAAATGGTCGATGTTAGTGGTTTTTTTGGGGGGGGGGGGATGGTTGTTGATAGACGGATGGAACTCAATGGTGGTGAGTTCTAGGTTGTTTTCATAAAGGAAACAATTGAAGAGCTGCAAGATTTACCTTATACAACTAGTACTGTATTTAAGAAGGAATTAACTTAAATTTTGGATACAAACTGGCAGCAGAAGATGACGTCATAGAAAGCTGAAATTTTGCAACGATTATTGACGTTATCAAAAGGGAACTTGATTACCCTACGGTACATCCAAATACAGTAATATACTTACTTATTTACTTAGTCAGATCTTCTTCTACTTTCAAGGTCAGTGTAGAGGTAAACCCCAAAAATATGATTTACAATAATATGTTGGGATTGGTTTTGGTTGCTCGTGTACAACTTTCTTATTGAACAGCCTAATGGACTCAAAGGAAACTTCCTTTCCCTAACCAATATGAAAAAATGTCAAAATTGAGTGCAATATGTGTTAGCATCAAAGGATATTTATTTATCAACGTAATTTAAAGAGAAGTGTAAACAAACAATGGAAAAATACATGAACAGATCATAAGAGAAGCTTTAGTCCAATACAGTTTTAACTGCTTGTATTTTAGTTATTTCCACAAGTTCGATTTAGTCACAAAACCAAGGTCGAGCATCGATGTAATAAAAGGTACAATTTTACATACGGATATATCTTTTGTCAGTTTTTCAAATTCACTCTGATTCCTGTAGCCAAGACAATTTGTAGTTGCTTTTGAAATAACTGCAAAGCTGCGTAGCCATTAAAAATTTTCACTCACCATTGCCACTTCTCTTGTAAATACTTATTAAGGGTATGACCTTCATTTCTTCTTAGAAAGAGCCAAGTCTTGAACCAATATGTAGTATTTAGAAAACATTGCTTATTGATTGCAAACGTTCTTTATAAACAATTTTTATTTTGTAAAACTCTCTTCTGTGAATCCGTGTAGAAGGAATAGCCATTGTTATTTATTGATTGTAAAAAATGACTACCTTAAAGCAGCTCCGAAAGTACGTAGTTGTATAAAGTTTCTAAAAAGTTCTCTTTGTTAAAATACCTGAAAAGCAAGTTAAAATCTATTTTTCTTCTCACAACATTATCTATTTTTTCAAAAGAAAGTTCACACAAGTTGTTGCGTAGGAGAGACAGTTTATATGTAAATTTTTAGTTTAATAACATTTAAAGAATGAAATGAAGAAAATTAAAACGAGCGAATTGATATTATTATTTACTTATATAATAATATACGCGGTTTAAATCTGTATTTCGTTATATGTACTTTACAAACAAACTTGGTAGAACTTGATGAATAATTTATACCTTTCCCAAAAAGCTGTAACAGGGAAAGTAAAAGCGTTTTGTTAAAACCAATAATATTAACATATAACGGAATGACGTCAATTCAAACATCCTTAAAAAATTATATACAAGCGAATTTCAATTAAATACTGTTTTATACTTATTGTTGCTTTTATCATTAGTACATTATATAACTGCAGGAACTGTTCTTAACCACAGCATCTGATTGCGGTAAATTGAACAAGACTGTAAATGGTTTTCGTGGCTGCGGTTAACATGGTTTGATTTAATTAAACTTGATTTAATTCTAAATACGACTTAATTGACAGGCCTAACGTGAAAAATTTAGCAAACATAGTATATCAAGTCGTATTGAGTTTCCTTGGAAATTGTAAGGCTTCCAATTTTCGGTTAGCTAGTGCAATATTTTAAACAAACATAAGTTAAAATGTATTGTCCTATAGCAGAACACAAGTTAACAATAAATTTGTTTCCGAACCATTTGGCTTTTAAAGTATCTGCAATGCTGTGCCATAAAAGCTTTATAGTTTTAAACCAGTAATTTCTTTTAATTCGAGTTTGACAGAATTGCAACTAACAATTCACAAAGAAATGGCTTGAAAATGTTAAAACGTATTTAAAATAATTTATTTATGTTCTTTAATTATTATCCACTTTAGGATAAAGTAGTTTCTTGATGAAAAAGAGTTGTCCAAAAAGTTCTTTTATTTCATTTAGATTATTTATGTGAGTGAAACCTATACGTATATATAAACGTTATTCTACAGAATAAACCAAGTTCAATTAAAACCATAAAAACAGTTCCACTAGTAATTAGGAAATATGATCGGAAATCGCATCTATATAGGGTTTCAAAATGACAGAAAAATCAAACGAATTATTTCTGAAGTCGCATCAGTCTGTTGGTTACTATTCAATACATCAAACATTCAAATTAAGTAGGAAGCAAACGATTTCTTTTTAACAAAAGATTTCGTTTTAGCAAAGGAAAGTCATCGAGGACGTTAAAAGTATTTGGCATCTTGTAAGGATTTGATGGTTCAAATACTATTCATGTTGTATAGATGTAAAAGAAAAATTCCATTAAGTAAGTAATTATTTAAGACGTGTTGACAATAAACACCTACTACAGTTAGCAAGTACCTATGTGCTGTAAAAATCAATAGTTACAAACGTAATCTATTTAAGTTAGGTTATAGGTTAGGTTTAGTAATTAATTTGGGGTACAAATTCTTGTAGTATTGTCAAATTAATGATTAAGTAATTCAATTATACAATGCGATCATAATTCGAAATAAACTAAAATTTTTGATGTGTACCCATAAACTGGTTTAAATTTGCTTGCGTTATTTAACACCTTTAACAGAATGATGATAGTAAATATTTCTCACGAAAGAAGTAATAAAACTTTATATAGCACCCCTAGAGTAAAATTTTGCAGCGCATTTTACAGACGTTCGTTGGAACTGCTAACATTAGGTGGAAGTACAAATTACAATATGCTTTTTATTTTGTTGGTTATTGATGAAACTTTTAAAAGCTGAGATGGTTAAAAATTATTCGCCTTTAACAACTTTCTATCGTACTTAAATCTTAAAACACCAGGTAACATACAGTAGAATATACAGTTTTCTGGGATTAATACACGTCTTCCTAATGGCAGTAGTTGTTCTGAAAAATCGAAGTGTGTTCCAATGCGTATTACTGTAGATTTTATTTGATTTAAGTCCATACTATCAGAGAGAATATTTAGATTACTAAAACATACGCTTCCTGTGTCGGCTGTTTCTTTGGGAGCATATGCTTCAATTTCAAAGTTTTTAACTTTAGGGCCTCTTAGCACATTACCAAGACTCAATGCGCTTAGTCTAACAAAAAGTCCAGTTACCCGAGGAACCGGATTTGTAATTTTATCTGCGCCAAAATACAAACATATTTGTTCTAACCAATAATTAGAGTGAAGAAGCAGTGGACAACATGTCGTGTCATCGTCAGAGTATTATAGGCTATAGATTTGATCATCTTTTCACAGAGTACCTACAACCAGAATTCAAAATATAAACATGGAAATGCGAACTTCTTATGTGCAGAATGCATCTGTCAGCTCATGATTGGCGTGTCTAGATGAAGAATTCAGACAATGAAGTTACTTTACACACACTTGCAAATCAAGCATTATTAGTCACATCTACGAAGACTTAAATAAATGCAGGTTTGAGCGGTCTCTAGTGGTGCTTAATGTCGACTCAGTTCTCTGTAAAATCTTTTTATCAATTCAACAAAGGCTTGTTAAAGGAAAAGTATCGCTACTTATTTTAAATTTCTTTGCCTGCAAAATCTGTAACGAATGTCTCCTTATGCGAAACTTGTTATTTATCAACTGCTGTCAAGAATACATTTGACTGAATTTAAATTTTGAATTTCTAATAATTCTTTACAATGATCCTTTGAAAGCTCCAGCAATTACCACCGATATTACACTTGGTTGTCGATAAGCTTTTATTTATATTCAAAGCATGTTTGAAACTCTCAACTCTTCGGCAGGCGGAAATAATGGAAGTTCGATTGAATCCAAATAATTCAGAATGCAACATTCCGTATACGTCAGAAAAAATAAATGATTTCTGATAATAAGTTGAATACATGTAGAGTAGTAAATGACTAAAATTTTATAAATATTTCAAAAACCCATGCTCAATATATTCCTACGATGTGGTGTTTCAAACAATCGGAGCTTTTGCTCATCTTATTCCATACATGTCTAATGAGTGAAAGATCAGGTAACTTTGCTGCCCACAAAAGAACTATAATATTAGCTGCAACTTAACCTCGCGTTACAGCTACTTCCACTTAAGACCAGTCTGCCCAACTGACTCAAGTCGGGGCCTTGGACCGTGGGCAAATGAGAGGGGCAGATCAAATAACCAGACAACACATTAAATTTAAGAAACTCTATTCATGTCAATTAAAAAGAATATTACACATATCCCTCGTGCCATAAACTTCCTACTCATTCAAAAAACTTCACTTTACATTCGAGTTGCATACAATATTTTTGATGGTAGATTAAAAAATGAAGTTGACCAAGATCATAGAAACGCATAATGGTTTCATTACGACATCGATACGGCCATTATAACATCGATACGTGAAATTAGTTGCAAATGTTTATAATTGTCAACTTTCGACATTGACAACTAGTTGTGAAGCGCCAACTTTACAGGCGGTCGTGCAAAAAGATCATATATCATATCACAAATAAATTATCAAAACTTATTACAAATTATTTAGTACATAGTCATCAATTAGTAGCTTGAGATAAATACTACCTAATAGAAAATCAAAGCCTAAATAAAAAAAAATAGCAAATGAAAGGGCGCTAAGTATTTAGTAATTTAATACTATCTAAAAATTATTAGAATGATAATTTAGTCAAAAAAAATATAGCATAATAAAATTTAGAATTCTATTTAGTCTTATTAAAGTTTATAAGCATTTAGTAAATTTGAAATTTTCAAACCATTAAATAAATTATTTGAAATAAAAACCAGGCGACAGGGAACACAATGTCAGAACTGATGCAAAAAAATAAGGAACTTACTCGAAGATAGAAGAATCAGCTGATATAGCTATGTCAGACCGAAAAAAATTGTTTCTTCCTAACCTGAAACAAAATTCAAAACACAAAACTGTTCTTATACCTTGTGACCCATCACTTATGAAATCATTGAAATTAAAACCAACATTCAGATCTTAGATAGATCAAAAAGCAATCTTGTTTAAAGAAACTGTTAAAAAAAATTAAAAAACTTAATTTTATTTAGAGAATTTTTCATGAAATGGTTTTGTGAAACTTTTTCAAAAAAAAAGAGATTAACTCTAAGCTTTTTCAGAGCGCCAAAAAAATCATAAAGCAAAAAAATTAAATAAAATAAATAAAGTGAAACATTTAGTGAAAAAATTGGTTACAAGGAAATCCAACAAACTACAAGTAACTAATTCATAGAGGTTAAACGTTCCTAAAAAAAAAGAAGCCGACAATAAAATTTAAAAGTTTTGTATCACACGATGAGCAAGCACACGTTTACATAGTCAGAGGATGACGTCCAAAATTCACGCAATGACGCGCAGTCCCGAGGTGCCACGAGTGTTCTCGGAGCTTAGAAAGTGGTGGAACAGCTCCCCACTACTGCATAGGGAGAAACTGCAAGAGCGATGACGTCTCCTGCGAACTGGTCCTCCCAAAGAAGCTACTGGCTCTCCCAAAGAAGCTGTAAAGGACACGCACGCAGGTGAGAACAGAATAAAAAGACGGAACAGACCAATATACCTTCAATGTATTTGAAGCTTCCTACCAAAGTGTAATAAAGAAGATAATTCCCGATTTCAAGGGTGGCCTCCACAAGGCAGCACACACTCGCGGAAGCAGTATCACGTCTCCACAAAATGGAAAAAGCAAAAATTAAAACGGTTAGAAACCGTGAAACAGACAATGATCAGCACACCCATCTGTCACAAAGCGAGTTCTTAGCAATGACGCGCAGTCCCGAGGTACCACGAGTGTTCTCGGAGCTTAGGAAGTGGTGGAACAGCTTCCCACTACTGCATAGGGAGAAACCGCAAGAGCGATGACGTCTCCTGCAAACTGGTCCTCCCAAAGAAGCTACTGGCTCTCCCAAAGAAGCTGTAAAGAGAGAAATATGATTACAGTTTCGTTAGGAACGCGTCTAATGGAAAGAAGAATGAAATTCCGATTTTGTTTGTGGCTAGCAATGGACTTAGAGGGTACTGTATGGAAGGCGATGATTTATTGTTTAGGTTCCACAGCATATATCTAAAAGTAGGTCTCTTTTAATATTATTGAAAGGAGACATGAATGATCAGAACTACATTTGTAATGTCTTGAAATGTCATACGTGCTTGTTATGACAAGCAGTTAAACGCAAATGCAGGCTGAGATAGCAAGACTAGGCTCTCTTCATGCTTTAAGAATATTTTAAGTAGGAAAAGGTTTTATTTACATAACAGTTAAAATTTTGTCATTGCTAATAAAATTGTCAAATGAAACTGCAGATAGGGCTTGAAACACTACTATCTAAACTATTAGCTAACAGATTGCCGAAAGAATGTTTAGCTGCTTAAAACCAGTAAATAGAACCTTATCATACTCATATCTTACTTTAGAGCTTCGTTACTTTAAGGTGCCAAACTACCAAAAGGCGCTAGATCTCTTCAGATTTTCATGAAATTTTAATTATTTAACACTCTATGTGTACGCAATTTATCGTCAAAAAATTACTAAAATGTTTTGATGTTTAAACGTGTTGCGTTCTCAGTGCCGCAAGGTACAGTACTTATGATGAACTCAATGAGATGAGCATCATCTGAAAAGGTTTTTTAGAGTTCGTTAACTTCAATATATAAGTTCAATAAAGTACGTGCAATTCATTCACAAGTTTGTTCTCTAATCTGTAGCTATCACCTAATGCTAAAACAGTCGTTTGAAGAGAAAGTAAGTATAACATCGACAAGCTCGTTACCCTGTCGAAACTTACTTCCCCTGTAACGCCATCTATTTGTGATCAAAATCTCAACTTCCAGCGTTTTGATGTGATTTACGTGCGTTTCTCTTTCGACTTTCTATCTGCTGATATCAAGATATTGTATATATGTGGTTTCCATTAATTAAAAGTCGCATTGCTACGAAAAATTTTAATTCAGAAAAAAAGAAGAAAATTTCAATAAACGTAAAACTCAAATAATTATGTCAACTTCATGTAAGTGTGCCACGAAATATTCATTGAAACTGAAACACCCAACATAAGAACACTAAGTAAGACTGTAAGCGCTCGCTTGGTCATAAATATGAGTGATTACAATCTAAATATTTCTTCTTAACGTTCGTTTCATTTTTAGGGATTGCTATTGTACAGTCAGGAAGGGATAGTTTCCCACATAATCAAAACTTCAACTTTCTGTGAAAATGCTAATTTGTAATTTCTTGTATTTTCAGACGAATTTTTATAATGTGCAAGTTGTATTTCATCAGCTCACAAGCTCTTTTGCATTCTTTCTTTTAAGTAATAGAGGTGGAAAGCCATTTGCGTGTTACCACTTTGGTGACCCTCAGGTGGGATAACTTTTGGTGATTTTGAAAAGTCCATAAGTCCATTACTTTGTTTATCCGTCTGACATGTATTTTCCAATCTTTACGGGATTCCAATACCTATATTGCATCCCTTCAATATAAATAATAATTTTTAATATAAATTTTAACACTTTTCTTGTTATTATTTTTTTATCGCAAATAACATACCAGCGGCTCAGCGCTAGAATAGAATTTACGTTTTACTTTGATAAAGTTTGAAATTTAAAGTTTATTGAAAGGTGAACAAACACAGAACGTAATAAGAATAACCATATTTTATGCATCGGAAGATTGTTTTTGAGCTAGAAGCGTATAAATCATGTTTATCTTTGATTTCAAATCATAAAAGCTACCTACCTATTTCATGTTCAAAAATCAAATATTCGGTTTTTCTTGATATGTATGTCGTTGATTCTCGGTGGAATTCTTTGTGATTTTAGATTTCAAGCATCCACAAAGAAAAAACAAATTGCTGGTGTCACATCCGGGGACCTTTGAGGGTTGGAAAATAGACTCTTCGATTCAAATTTAAAGAATTTTACGATCGACGGAACAAGGATAGCGTTATTGTAATTGTATATGTTGTTTGATATTGCGGTCTGAAAGATTATTTTGTCGCTGCAATTTTGTTCCTTGTCAGATATCGTTATTTTATATAAAGATGAAATAAAGTAAAAGTCATCGTCGTTTCTAAAGTGCCATTGATGGAAATAAAAGGACTGATCGAAGAACCTTCTAGGGAGTTATTTTTAGTACAAGTGTAAAAACGATTGTTCTAAAACTTTGAAATTAGTAGAGGTAACTTGCAAGGTTTCCGTAGTATACTAGGCTTGTTGTTTAACATATTATGCATAAAAGTACTTTGTAAGGGAGAAATAAACTGGAAGCAAATTCTCTGGCTATTAGAAGTAAAGTAAGAAAAAAGTGAAAGTAATTAATACTACTGCCTTTTTTACTTTTTTAACATTGCTATAAGCTGATAATAAGAGAATGGTAAAATGTGAAAAAAAAGGGAAGAAGTATCTGAGAAATATAAGAGAAAAGGAAGCGTTTACTGGTTGTGATGAATCTTAAGTTTAGATATTTCGGAGTCATTTTTCACTTCAACGTTTAAGGAGACGTGGTCTTTATTTAGTGTATTAAGAATTGATATTTACTTTTCTTTAGTTTCTAAACAAGCTTATTCAATAAATGGTTTGTAAATTAGAGAAAAAATTGTTAAAGTGTAAAAAAACTACAACCATTCAAGGGTTTGCTGAATTGTGGGGTATTTGTTGAAAAATCTGTCCAAAACCAATTTGTTTTACAAAATTATGCATTAAAAACTCTAAACTGTTATTTGTTGAATTATATTGCATATTGCTGGTTTGTCTAATTATTTTAATTTGTTTTGAAGAAATTGAAATAGCATGGGCTATTTGTATAGTAAGCAATTAACTATACATTATGAGGAAAATATATTTTTATTGACGCAATTTTGAAATTAATTGAACATTTTTCCATTGAACTATCTTGTATTTATTTTCTCTATTTAATTTGTTGTTGTAGGAATTCAAAATAATTTTTCAAGATATTTGCTTTGTTAAAACTTCGAATACTTAGGTTAACAAATTACTCCGTACATCCTTGTTGTATTTATAGAAAATAGAGAAGAGCCTCATTGCAAGCAGCTGTACACTGTGCTCCAAATTAACTATAAGCAGTTAATTGGTCCATCGACTATAGAGAAAACTTATTACAGATGATGGTGCTTCAAGCAAAAGACACTTGGAGGTTTTGGATCGAATTTCTAGTACAAGTACCGTACGTACGAGTGCACATGGGCACACAACAAATAAAATACGATAACTTAAAAATCAACAACACGCAGCAACAATAATGCCTAAACCTTTAAGAAACAGGTACAAATTCCACGAAAACAAATAAGAGAAAGTTATAATCTGTCCTCCAATGGAGTCTATAAAAGTCCTCACCAAAGCACTGCAGAACAGATTCTTAAAAATATTGCCAAAAGTCAAAATTTCTAGTTTTGTATTTTGATGCAGCTTGATCGGCAAAGGGTTAAACTGAAACTCTTGTATTTTTATTTTTATTGTTAACAAACCTTTACATCATTGATAGGTTTATTTCCCTCGACTTCGGTTTCATTTTTATAAGTTACTTTGAATGTTAACTGTGGGTTAATTCAAAACAAATGATTTAAAATTGTTAATTAACATACATATTTAATTCACAGATTAAACTTTTGCTAGACGCACAAAAAATTACTCGTAAGTTCCCGCTTGATTTTTTGATGCTTTTCTGCTGTATTTACATCTTTACCTTAAAATATCTTTACCTCGTTTTTGTTCCTTTTAATGCAAGAACCACTGACGTTGTTACACATTGATGCAGAAAGGTATCTAGGTACTCTGGTGAAAATTTCAACGAGCTAGATGTGGGCATGCCCTCGTAGTGCAAGTTGTTTTTCCACGAATCCTATCTGGTGTTTATAAATTTTCGTAAAGTGACGAAATACAAGCACTTTGGTGAAAACGCCAGAACGCTAAACATGTCACTTATCGCACCCAATCCTAACCATTTGAGGTTTGCGTCATTTTATCAGTCTTTTTATCCTGATTTTTAAAATCAAAACGCCAGAAAGATCAGTGTGATCTTTGTTTCTTTAATTAACATTTTATGGGAAAAAGTTTACTTTTTTCTCAGTTTTTTGCAGATGTTTAAAAAATCGTAAAAATATGCTTACAATGCATATTAAGATTTGAAAATTTGGTTGTATATTATAGAGAGTTTGTACAATACGAATTTCGAAACGTCAGCAAGATACGCCCTTCCCGATGGCCAAGGGTGCACATTTATTTGCAAAATTTCATTCCCTAGATTGCCATAAATCAGTATTGCTCTCAATGGGTACCTTTCTGCATCGATGTGTAACAACGCCAGAAAGTTAGGATTCAGGCCTTCTTTTTCTGTCAGTGGCTCTTGTACTATTTGACAATTATTATAAATGTAAATATGATAGATCACAGTTTCTTATTTAAATAGTTAAAGTATCAATGTATATTCGTATTATGCCAATAACTTAAGTTCAGCTTGTACAGTAGTTGAATAAGTGAATCATTTATAAAAGGATTTTGTTAGAATCTTCACGTTATTCTTTCAAAATATGAAATTATTTTTCAGTTAACTGTAAACCCTACCTAAATAGTTTTAGTGAATTTTGCAAAATACATTTATATCTCAAATTAAGCTCAAACATTTGAAAAAAGAATTTCTTGCATTTATTATCTTTTATTTCAAATACAGTTTAGACAAAATTATAATTTTTTAAATTCTGTTCCACTGTGCAGAGGTTGTCTTCGAATTTGAGTCTCCCCTATAACGAAGTGTATGCGCTTGTGGTTCTTTTGATGGTTTGCATTTAGTTTGCAACAAAGTGTACAACATGAATTTATAGTATTTTGTCTTTCATAAATACTTTTAAATGTTTGTCAGCCTTGAATGAACTGAAAAAGTTACAGGTATATAGAATGTAAATATATCGATCGTAGATCGATAATACTAATTCGTTAGAAAATAAATGTTTATCTTAAAAAAAGAAAAGACGACGGCTTCTACTTTGGGTGTGTTTTATTTACTCTTACTCTTACTATCCTTTCTCTTCCCAATCGGGTAATATGCATCCCATTCTCTTCTTGTTTATGTGTACTCGTTAATGGGTTGAATCTGATGGTATTCTTCTCTAATTTAACAGATTGATATTCTATCTCTTTTTGTTTACATTTTTTGTTCATTTAAGTTGTCTCTATCAGTTGTGTGGATTGTACCGCATCACTTTTGACTCCTGAAGCGTAGGTTAATACTGGTCTGACTGTACATTGTTATACAGTTTGTCTTAGGCTACTAGGAACATAGCCGCTATTGTTGCATATGTATCCAAGCTTATGGACCAATCGTTAACAATAAAAGCACTAAAAATAAACAAAATACAGTTTGTCTTCTCTTACGTAGTTTAGGTAACGCAAACTTGCTATTTTAATATGATTGTTTTAATTAAAATTACAAAACTAGTAGGTATCCTTGACTAAATTAAAAAAGAATAATGTCATGAGGATATATCAATCTGAAAATTTTGACAGTTTGATTTTGTTACTATTTACGCTTGTGTTATCGTTGTTATTAAATTTTTTATTTGATTTTTCAAGAAAAATGGATGTTTATTGAATTCCAGAAAAACTACATGTTGTAAAATAGCATTATTTGGGAAATTCTTATACTGACATAACCAATTTATTCGTTAATGTGTTTGAAAACTGACCTCCACCGTCGTCGGTTACAACCATTGGCAAAATAATTTTGAATTTTGAAAGGTTGGAGTGCGTTTCATCAAAACTTCATAAAAATAGAACTGTTCTTAACAAAACGGACTGGAAGAAAATAAGCAGGTAACTGTATGTGCTGCAATTAGGCAAGTTGGTGAGATTTTAGACATTAGCAAAGATACTGTTTGCAAAATTTTGAAAGAAAACAATTATAAATGTTTCAAAATTGAGAAATCTCCACAATTATTTCCTGAAGATCAAATGAGAAGAATGGATTACTGCGAAACGGTTATAGAGATGGCTCCGCTCATAAAACTGCGGAAGTATAAAAATTTTTAAATAATACTTCTCCTAACCGCTTAAAACAAGTCATAGAAGAAGGATCAGCTGGCCGCCAAGGTCGCCTGATTTATTGGTAAATGACTTCTTTTATAGGGGCATATTAAAAATGTTATTTATCGCCAAGAATACTAGTAGTGGATTGAACCTTGCCGAATGTCACAACTTACAATATATTAACGGTCCTAGATACGTTTCATTTACTTTTATCTTTACTGCACTTCTGGTATAATATAACTATTTTGAATCAATTCAGTTAATTGGTTTAGCACGTTTCTGTTGTCAACGTTGTCAACTAAGTTAGTAAGAGCCGGTCGAACGTTTCTTCTAAATCTAATAGTGTCTAAGCGTGATCTTCTAGGTCAGAACCCTTATTTTTCGTTTTATAGTGTTAGATTAATGTTATTTTTGTGCTTAATATAAGTATCTAGTAAGGTTGTTTCTGTGGCGTTGTATTGTCTTCATTTTTCAAATACCGATATCGTTATTCCAGTACTCCAGTCGTCAGGGATTTCTCTATTTTTAAAGATATTTATTTGTTTAGTTATTTTTTCGATTAAAATTCCATCTATGTATTTTACTAATTTATTAGAGATTTGGTTTCTTCTTGCCGATTTTCTGCTTCTTAATTTTTTAATTGCTATTTGGAATTCTTCTATTGTTATTTCAACTTCTCGTTTTACTGTATACGTTTGGTATGTATTAATCTCTTCGTTTATTGTACTGTTGTTTTATTTAAATACTGAAATTCATTCTTCCGAACTTATTTTTTGTATTTTTACATACTGCTCTTTTAATTCTGTTTTTCTGTCCCTTATCATTCGCTAATCTTTTTGCAAACTGTTTCTAACAAGCTTTTTTCATGTCTTAGATTTGTTCGTTTACTCTATTTCTTGTTTCTTTGTATGCTTGGTATCTTTATTGTGTGTTTGTAGATTAATATCTCGGAAAGACATCTGTTTTTCTTTTGATAGTTATTTTATTTCCGAACTAAAGCAAATAGTTTGTTAATTCCCCCTTTTGAATAATTCTTTGGGCTTCTTTAGCATTTGCTTTTATATTTTTTATTCTCTTCCACGATTCATTGTCGGAATCTTTTTCTGTTACTGTATTTCTTCAGATATGTTGGGTTAATCTATTACTCTACAAAGTATTCCGGGAGGAAAGTAAAATATTTGGAGGATGTAAGTCTGATTCCCAACTGTTGCGAAAATATTGGTTCTTAAGCTGCAAGCATCAACCTAGCTACTAGGTGAATTAAAATCAAAAGGTTACACAAATGTTTTTACAAGCAGCACATATAGCATTTAATATGAAATGAAACACATGACAGTTTAGAATAATCTTAGGAATATCAATCAAACTGTCTGTTGACACGTTTGTTAATTAATTGTTTAAGTGAATGATGATTACCTCTTATGATAGCAACATTAGTAGTTCGAGCAAATAATTTCTCCTTCTTTACACTTTTGTTGCATAAACTAGCGCTTTCCAACGCTACCTTGTTGAAAAGAAAAAGATACTAACAATTTAATAACTCATCTTCTTTTTCTTCCGAAATACTCTGTATAGCCTTCTGGTTGTTTCATCTTTTATGGATTCTATTTTTATCCTTTTTCCTTTTGTACCGGAATCTGTCTGAGGAGACTTTATTTTAGTTCATTTAGTAACAGTGAATGATCATTTCTTATATTGAAAGCTCAGGGTTCGTACTGTAGCTATTTGTGACATGATAATAATCTCATTGCACATTATTATAATCGATGTCTTCCGGTGTCTTGCCGGGTAATTTGTATTGTGGTTTAAGGTTCAAATCGGTATTGCAAATTTATAAATCTTTGCCTGCACATAACTGTATTAATAATTTTCCTTTTTGGTTGATTGCTTCTTAATTACCTATATTTATAGTATAGGAAAAAATTGTAAACAATTATAAAAAAATTAATTAGACATGACAACTGTTTTTCTTTTGCATAAGTAAATTCCCAGATAAAGATATTATTTGGACAAGATAAACATTTTTTTGTAAAGTAGGAGGGGTAAGAAATATTGAAGTATTGAATAAATGGTTTGTAAACTAAACAAATGAACAAATTGTTTTTTATTCCTTATTTATAATTTGGAACTATGTTATTATAGCAAGATGGTGTTAATTCTCAAGGTATTGCCAGATCAAAGCGAGGTGTTGTAATTTCTACATAATTTAAGGTGCAGAGTTTCAAGATGATGGTGAATACTGGAGTGGTATGACTGAGAAATTGTCACATCTGTAAAAGAGGTGCCCGTTAATTCAAATAGTCTTAATCTTTTATTGGTCTATATTTTCACGATCTGTATAATATTAGTTATGTCTATATGTTAGGCATTTCTCTTTTACCAATTGTTTTGAGTTCTGTTTAATTATGAAATTCTGCTGTTAGCACCTATGCGTTTTCCTTGCTGTGGATAGGATCGTATTACGTAAATTGTTAACGAAGGTACTCTGCTTACTTGGGAGTTGCACTCAAGTTGTTCTGTATTAAAAATTAAAACTTTCTTCTGCGCTGTTACAAGAATATCCCTTTACGAAGTTACAAACAAATTGTCAAGTTTTATGTCATTGTTTTTCTTGTTAAAAACCAGACACCTGCTGATTGTTTTCTTTCTCGAGATACTTTATATTTAAAAAACTTTATTCCAAGGCGAAAAGAAAGGTATTGTCAAACAGACAAAAAATGTAGTACGTTATTTTTTAATTATTCTTTTGAAAGGGAAATGCTGCAAAGCAATCTTTCTGATAACTGTGTACGGAATAATACGATTTTGATGAAAGAATTTTAAAATGAGTAAAGCGTCTTCAAACAACTTCAGTAATGTTTCGTATACTTATTAAAATAATATTAATAATAATTTAGTCTGTTTTCAAAATTCAATGAATGTAATATTTTAATTTCTTGCTATGTTAATTATTATAAATAAGACTTTATAGGACAAATAGATGTGTAGTTATTTCTATGTCCTATACATAATAGTACTTTTGTTAATGAGGAAACATAACTAAGCACTTTATACAATTTGATTAGTGTAATTATTGCTTTATTATGTACAACACGAATTATCCATTAAAATACAAATAAGTCTTATCTAAATTAGTTAATACACAAAGTAACAAATATGATAGATTGGTGTATATAAAAAGAAGGAGAATCGCAATCTTTCCTAACAAGCGGATATATTTAGAAGCACAACTTTGTTTTATCGAAAACAAAAACTTCCAGCTTATAAATTAATTCAGACGTTTTGACCTTATTTTTTCTTATCTGCAAAAAGTTATTTTTTCCTTGGACATCCAGACATATTTGTCAAAGAATGAAGGAAGAGAATCGTAATAAATATAACTAAAGAAAAATCTTTTATATCTTGACACAAAAATAAACCAGTCTGATATTGAAATGTAGAATATTACATAAAGTAGGTGAATAATTACTAATTTATTTGAAATAATAAAGAATTTATGATTTCATGGAACCTTATTAGTGAACTAAAACAGAAGTTGTTACACCAAGTAAATAAATCCAAGAATAAACTCAAGTTTCTTCTTGTCATTTAGTTTTAATTACAAAAGGCTATTGTACACCCTTTCGCCGGTTAAAAGATTGCGTGACTTTGATTGTACATTTCAAGTTGAAGTTTTAATTGTCCGCGCGAATACTATTCAAAGTTAAAGTTTGAAATTGATTGTCTTGCAATATTTCAACAGATGAATATTATTCATGTACTGAATGAGTTCTACTAAATTAGAGTTGAGTATTATTTATTCACTTGCCATGTTCTACTTGCTTTTTGGTGGCCAAGAGAATTCGTTTGTGTCTTTTCTTACTAATAAAGTTCTAAATCATTAGTTATTTATGTGAAGGTATTTACTAGTTGTGAAATATATGAACACTAATTGAATATTATGTTGTTATCTACTCATTATAAAATTTTAAAATACATATCCGAGTTGAATTTGCACCATTATGTGAAAATTAAACGGATCATTATTATGTTTTGATATTTTTTCCACATTTCACTAATAATAGCTTCAGAAACAAATTCCGTTAACAAATACTACATTTTTCGGCACATCTACTCGCTTTTGTTTTTGGCTTCTTACAGAAAAACAGGAAACGGAGTTTCAAAAAAGCAATTTAAGAATAAATGTTTAGCATGTCGGGTTTGTGTGGTTTGCGTTCTACATTTTCCTGGTAATCCACCCCGGATAATCAATCAAGTGTAATGATTCTCATCTTTGTTGTCTTTATAAAAGTTAAATTATTCGAACATTCTCAAAGTTGGAGAGTTTCAGTTTCTGCTAATATAATAAAATAGAAATTACATTCAGAAATTTTCAATTATTTGGTCTTTATTCTCCTCCACCTAATACAGAATTATATAAGGTTTACAATTAAGAAAAATTACAAAAAATTTCTAAATCGGTAACAGATGTTGTATTGAGTATTGTATTATCACTTGCGATACGATGATAAAATAGGTATACAATTATCGTAGCAGAAGATTATAGGTTATCTATGTCATAGCATAGGCTGTACCCTCCTCTTACATATCTTCAGTTTTGGGAAGGTTGCAGAAGTTACGATGTAGTTTAACTAAAGTATTTATACATTGTTTTTGATCGATTTTCCGTATCAAAACCTTGCTATTTCTGAATATTATTATCAACCAGCTGATATGCAATTTAGTCATAAATACCAATACTTTTACTCTATTACCCCAGTGATTTTGCTACATCACTTTAAATGTGCGTATTTTGCCAGACTCTTTATTGTCATGCCTGCGCAAAAAATGGTCAATTTTAAACGCTTTTGAAACTTGGCAGTATTTTTATTTTCTAATCATTTTTTTTTACTGATTTTCGTGTCCTAAAACTGAGAAACAACCAATCGCTTTATAATCTAATTTTGATTAATGCTATATGATTTTTCTAATGCCCTGTAAGCCTATTATATTGTTACATGGCACAGTGGACCAATAAAAGTGGCCAAAAGTCAAAATCCTCATTGATCCATGATATAATTATTATTGTATTTAAAACCTTTGAAAGTAGTTATAACAACAACATTTTGTTGATTGCATTATTTCGTATCAACTATAATAAGATTAAGTAGAAAAAATATTGAGTTTCTGTTCATCTCTTTTTACTTTATTGTTGCTATTTAAAGTTTTATATTATGTTCCGGATTTCTAGTATATTCATATATTGAGAAAATGTCAAAAATGAACAATATATTATATAAAATGGAAGAAAGCAACAATAAATTATGATTCTTCTTGTATTATCACGAGCATTCTGATCATATGTACTCACTTCTGATTTACTCTTCTCCGAGATTCCACCTTCCTACAAGTAGCGTGGTTCACAAGTTCCATTTTGGCTATTTTTTGCCTGACTTCACCAAAAATTATGATCGAGGTGTCATTCGATTCGGAATGGCATTTAGAAACTTTGCGACCATTTCGAAATCCCGCGCAAAAAAATTGCAAAAGTTATGAACAAATTCGTAAAACAAAAGGAGTTTAGTTTTTTGTTAACTAAAGAAACTTTACTAATTTTTGATTGTTTATAAAAAAAGTGGAGATGGACAATTTTTTAACTTTTCCAACGGGGATCTGTTCGGGAAGTGAAGAAAATTTCAGGTTTTTAGTTTGAAAAATATCACAGTTTTTATGTAAATTTTCAATTGGTAAAAGTTCTTTAGTTAACAAAAGCATAACTAATAAACAAATTGTAGGAAAATTCTTTTTCCGATGGATAATTCTTTATTCATGTATCCCAACGATACCTGAATTTTTTTATTTTTTAATATTTATACCCAATAGGTAAAAAAAAATTTTTTTTGTTAAAGAGAGCAAACTAAGCGGTGCGCGCGGCGGCCAGATCACGCGTTTTTAGCCCTATTTTCACCTCTAAACAATTCCGGGAGTTGAACTTTTTTGTAGGAAATCTCCTGCTCTTTAAGGATCTTTTTTTGATTTCGGATATTTGCAATATTCTCCGAGATATTTGCAAAAAACGAAACTCCTTTTTTTAACGAATTTGTTTATAACTTTTGCAATTTTTTTGCGCGGAACTTCAAAATGTTCGAAAAGTTTCTAAATGCCATTCCGAATCGAATGACACCTCGATCATAACTTTTGGTGAAGTCAGGCAAAAAATAGCCAAAATGGAACTTGTGAACCATACTAAAGGGAAACTTTAATGGTATATATTGCTTATGGTATTTCTTTTAAAGAAAAGTTACTACTTCTTGCTACTTTTGATATATAGCTTAAACACACACGTGTAAACAAATCATCGCCTACATTTAAAGATCTATACCGACCCTACTAGAAGTAAAAGATTTACTTGCTATTCCCGACTTAAACAAATCGAATTTCAATACAGATCATAATGCAGAAGAAGTAGAAGAAGAAACTGAAAATTTAAGAAATTTTTTAGAAATGTATTCATTTACTAGATGATCTTCAATAGTCAGAAGAAGAAATAGATATTAAACATGCAGCAAAATATAAATTAAGTTAAACTTAAGTTTCTCTAATTCTAAAATTATGAGAGGCGAGGGGACTCACGCTAAAACAGCATTCCTATTTGTGAGAGCCAAGGGACTCGCGCTAAAAAAGCACCCGGATTTGTGAGAGAAGAGGGGACTCACGCTAAAATAGCACGCCGATTCGTGAGAGGCGAAGGGACTCACGGTAGAAAATCACTTCGCAACAAGGGATCTGAAATCGAACTGCAACCTCTGCGTGGTAGATTCTGGAAACTACAATATTTGTAGGTTAATTTCAGTTGTTTTTGTTCAAAGGTCAAATTTTTATTTATTGTCTATCAGGGTTCATTATTTTAAAATTTATAATTCTCATGTTACAATTTTCTCAAATTACAAATCAAGCCAAATACCTAGTTTCAGCATAATCAGAGCTCTTTTAGCATTTTTAGTGGCCATATTAGATTTGCCATTTTCAATTTCTAAAGTTTAAGTTTGGACTCGACATCAGCGACCACAAATACTTCTAAGCACCAAATTTGATAGCAATTAGAGCATTTCTAGTATTTTGGCCACTTTTTTAGTTTTCTGGCCCACTGCTCGCATTAAAAAAATGTTTATAATTTTTTTTAGCTCCATATTAAATCCGCCATTTTGAATAAATATGCAAATTTTTTTACATCAAAAACAGAAATTACAGGCTATAAAATTACTATAAACTAGTTTTCAAGTGTATCGAGCTATCTTTTGTAATTTTTTGGCGTCATATTAAATTCGCCATTTATATATTTCATAAAAATGCATTTACGTTAGAAACAAAAATTATGAACTAAAAAATCACTACCAAATTTCAAGTCTATCGGACTATTTCTGTAATATTTAGGCACCATATTGAATCCGCCATTTTGAATTTCGACACATATAAATAGGTCTTTGCCAAAATTGCATATCTCGTAAAACACGTAAGATATCTTTACGTGTTTTACGAGATATGCAATTTTGGCCATTTTTACTGGACTCCTGGTCCACTGTGCATGCTAGTGGTTTTTATCTATGAATGAGTTTTTTGACTTCACAAAAAGGTTCAATTTACATCTCACCATTTTGGATTTCAAATATATACTTGATCCACAAGGTGGTCGAATTTTCCTGTCCAGCATTGTTTTTTAAATTTTCATAAAAAAATTTGCAACTTCTATACTTTTTTTTATTACGTCTGAGAACTTTTCATTTTCTGAAGGAGTTTTTTTGGACAAACTTGCCAAAACTCGTGAAATATGCGAAGATGAAATCAAACAACCATCCTGATTTTAGATAGCGATGTGTTGCACAATGCAAGTGTTTTGTAACTAAAGTATTATGCGAAAATAACTTTCCGAGTACTGGAAACATGCTAAAAACTGAACAAAGTATAGACAATATCTATATTTTAGCTCGATATGGTTGATATTCATTTAGTGTTCAATTTTCATAAATTTCTAACTTTTGACCAAAGAACACTTATTAGAAACAATACCTGAAGCATTTCATGGACATCTAACGATTAAAGAATGTTCACTAATTACAAAACTTCTGAATAGACTGAAGAGGTTCAAGATATTTAAAAAGTATAGTCTGAGACGTACTTTGTATAGGTTACTTTATGATGATTATTCATTGATCATTCTTTAAGCTAATGTTGACAACAGAAATAGGCAGAGAATTGTCCTATGAAGTTTTGTCCTTATGCAGATCTCCAGCTGCAATAACGATATTTTAAATCAGACTGTCTTTCATGGCTAAACATGCATACCCTAAAAGACATGGAAATTGTTTTCCCAGTTTACAAAATACATAGGTGTATCATAATTCATTTTTCCTTGTTTCTCTGGTGATATGTTATTCTTCTCTCAAGACGATGTTTCCCTCTATAAGAATTTATAGTTTTACTCTTTGCAACTTTAATTCTTAATATTCTTGTACAGATTTTGGGATTTTTATTTTATGGGATGCTGGTCCTCTTTGGAAACGTAGTTAAATGCATCCATTGCTGATATTATAATCTTTGTTTTAATCCAAAAATATTTTTTCCACTGTTTGATAGTTAAAGGTCTGTTTTTATTGCAGTTCCTCCGGCGAGATGTTAATGTTCAGTGTCATTCTTTAGAAATTTCCAAACTTTACATCTATATTGTCACCAACAATGATTTATTTTTTTTCAGTTTTGTTTCTCATCTGTTTGATATTGTCTCCGTACAAATTTTAGAGCTTGCTTTTTTAGACGTATTATTTTAGACTTTTAACAACTTTTATGATGTTGCAGTACTATACAAGGTCATAGGATCAAACAAACTAACTGGAAATCAATGTGTTCCGTAATATTATATTGCTTCATACATTTGTATTTCATTTTATATCTACATGTATCCACCTTTGCTAATTTGCTATTGGTAATTTACGAAATAGTTTTATCAAAGCTTTTGAAATCCCGGTGCTTGATATCAAACCGAAGCCATAGGCAATGGACTGTTAGTAGTAACGTGTTTGAGAAAAACGAGGAATATTCAGATAGAAATTATTTTCAATTCAAACTGAATTTTTACTAAATTAATGGTTTTGCTTGATACTTGTGTATTATTCGAAATAGTCTTATCTATATTGTATTATTATTATTATTATTATTATTATTATTATTATTATTATTATTATTATTATGTGCATTACTAAACCGTGAAAGAGGGATTAAAAACAATCTAAACTGTCAAAAACATCCGATAACTGTTTATGGAATATTAACAATGCAATGCTGCTTAAATAGTTAGAGTCACGTGGCTATAGAAATTAATTGGAGTAAAATATAAACAGAAATTTTAAGGTATGCAAACTTTCAAACAAGTTATCCGCATAATTCATAAATAACGCATTCATCTCACAATAAAGAAATAGACGTAGGCCTCCTCTATATAAAGAGAAAATAAGAAAATGAGGTTTCTTGAAAAGTGTTACCGTTATCAGTAAGACTGCATTAAAAAATCCAAAAGGACCGAAACATTATCAGCTTTTCTTATGGACTATAGGGCGTAAATGTAGGTTTCATGAACAGGTTTTGATGTGTAAAGTACATCCTTATCGTCCTTGGATGTCCAGCTGATATGAAATTAACTCTTCCTTTCTAGTCATGCATAAAATTCTGTATTTCTAGCATCCTTGAGTGGTACGTGTGTATGTGTATTACCTGTATTTTTAATAGAAAATAAATATAAAAGAAGAAATTAAGGCATTTGTGCGGTTAGGCATAAGCTGCTCTTCCACTTATCCTACAAAAACATACTACAACATAAAAAAGAAAAAAAATAAGCAATGGAAGTAAAATATTCCTGTAATACTAGCACAAAATGTAATTTAGAATTCAAGTAACTATTTGGATAAGCTGAATCGCTTTTTGCCAGTGTAATATTTTCAAAGAAAATATTTGTTTTGGACAAACCATGATATATATTAAGAAAACTTAACATCATAGGTAAAGTTGAAATTTAAATTAATAAAGATATAAACTTAAATTTAAAATATTGTAAAATAAGATAATTAATATTTCAGTAAATAGGAAGTACTATACAAAGATACGAATAAAAATAAAATAATGTATCTGTTTTGAACTTTAGCAATGCAGATAATTAATCATACTGATGGTGATATATTGTATTGAAACACACAAATATAATATAGAATAAACATTTTGACTTTGAATTTACTTTGTACTGATTCTGTATAAATACACTGATTAGCAAATTGAAACCTTTTTGCTGGTTCCTAGTTACAAATAGGTGATCTTGAATCAGTTTTTCATGCTAAATCCAAATCTGCTTTTGGTTTTTCCCCAGTTTCCGAGAAAAACATGATTTTGCTTTGAAATAATACGCTAAAGTAACTAGATGCATTTTCTATTACAAAATGTACATAAAACCCATTAAAATATTCTATTTGACAGTTTTCTTTTGCGTAATGATGTACTAGGGTCTTCTCTAATCAGTAACCAACAGTAATCACCCAACGTGTTCGAATTCCATTTTCCCTGGTACGCTCCCCATGCTCAGCACTTACAGCTCCCAAATTGTCTGGGGAAAAAATTCAAATTGGAATGCAAATAATGCATGTTACATCCTATTTTACGGTAAGCTGTCAACATTTCGTCGACGAGGTTTTTGAAATTTTTCTCTTTTTTGTTGCCCAGAAAGCCATTTACGACAGATTTGAAACAATTCCACGCCAGCTTTTCTTTTTCTTGTAGAAATGTACTGAAAGCCTCTTCCGCTACGGTCCATACCTTTTACAAAATTTTGTATCATTCCTAACTTTATATGCAAAGTGGACAAATAGATATTATTTCTATCCACAAGGCTTTCATGTAAAATATTTTTTTCTCCCACATCTATCTGCCTACTTGGTCAACTTTTCACAATATAATGCCGCGATTTAGCACGTCTGTCCCTCTCGCACAAAAAGCAACTGTATTTTGTAAATCTCAGTTGCATTCCTAATAACAAAGCTATAACTTTCAAATTTCCACGGATTTTTCACTCGTATCGTTAATAGTCTACGCTCGTTAAAGGGCATTTTATAGTTTCATAAGATTCCTTTAAGTGAACTCAATGTGCAATGGAAACTGAAGGCAATGCATTGTCATTGTGCAATAAAACTGCTTTCAAACTAAATCTAGATGCATCAATGAACAGTCGCCATTCTTCTGGTTTGTGTTTACGTCTAAGGCTTTCCATCAAACCGTCAACGTTACTGCAGTAGGTAAGATTGTCGTCCATAGAATAAAACTCAGAAAACTTATGACTAATTTTGGTACCGTGTTCTAATAAATTCCAACTTCTCAATCGGGAGCTAAGCAACTCGGTTTTGCTTTTGCTTAAGTTCAAATCACGAACTAAATAGTTTAGTTGCGCCTGTGTGATCAAGTGTGGCTCAGTGGAATCTGGAGGAATACACTCTGAATCATTGCTAGAAACAATGTCGACATTTTCTTCATTTGATCCTTAAAATGTTTTTGGTGGCACAGGAACTGGAAGTACAGTACAATGGCCAACGCCGATGTTAAATTAGGATACACAATAGATTTTTTATTTTTTGCAGAAAAGCCTGCTATCTTTGTTATGCAGAAGTAACAATTGGTTTTGTTCCCTTTATATCATAGGTACAGCGAATGAAAAGTTACATAAAGATTACCTAGGTTTGTTTAAAAACCAAAAATTCTGTTAATCAGTGTTGTTAAAGTATCATAAGAAAAATTACAATATAGTAACGTTAGTGAGGTGTGGAAAGTCCCAACATATGATTATTGCATTTGCAATACCTGGTTTTAATAATATTTGTACAATATTTAATTTAAACATACGCTTTAACGCAAAATTGTGTGATCAGGTTATAATAACGTTATTTATTTCTATTATTGGGAATATTGCAGTGATATTTTAACACAATAAATATACCGATTTACACCTATAATAAGAATAATAAAACAAATGACAATGTAATACTGTGTCATACAAACTTCGACAAAAGTGGGAAGACGCGTTGCTGGTACATAAATACAGTGTTATTGTAAACAACTTGACATTGGCGTAGGTCAGAAAAATAGTAGGTAATATTCAAAAAAGATTTTTTGTAAGAAATAGGTAGCAAAATTGAAGGCTTCACACTACCCAGAGGTACCAATATAGAATATCGCCATGACTTTTAATGGCAGAAATTAATGCAGAAAGCCACAAGGTGTAAAGACCATTATCTATCAGTTACGACTAAATGTGATAAAAGTTTCACTGTCCCTTTGTTAAATAATGACCTCCAGCTACACACCAAAACTGTAGTCAGTCCGATACCATTTTAAAAGGGTTGTCTAACATTGGAGTACCATAAGTGGAAGAGGTTCTACTATCTGTCCAGTTTTCACGCCGCAACACCATAGAGCTCTTTTGTACTTTTGAAGGGTTAATAAACAGTGAACAAACGTGCTACTTATGTAAGTAAATCAAAACTTTATCTGATGAGGAACAATAAACGTAAGTTATATTGACATACTGGAGAACGTTTTGCGCAATGGGCTATACCCTTAGTCAACAAAGGTATTAATAATAAAATATAAATCATATTTCTGTGATTCCTTAATTTTGCTTTGAAGTGTATATGTTGGAGACAGACGGCGAATTCGGCCCGTGGTCTATATATCTGGACATATCGCCATCTGTCCATAGCAGAAATATCAGGTGCCAAAATAACGATACAACTCGGCATCTGGCTAACTCAACTTGAACGAATTCCGAAATGTTAGATTGCGTTTGTTAATTTTTAGTGATTTTTGTACCGTAATTGCAAGATTTTAATGTTAGTAATCATTCTAATTATGGAGTCTCAAGAAAGTTTAGTTGACAAGCATACATTTGAAGAAAGACTTTTTGAATTAATTGAAAAAAGTAGCGGTTTAAAATTGTGTACTATGTGCCAATTAAAGAAAAAAATCAAAGCAGAAAAAGTTAGTAGTAAAACCAATAATTTCCTTAGGATTCAATAAAAGAGAACAAATTGATTTAATATGCAAACAGAACCGGACGGGTCTTATATACTTATCATGAATTACCAAGATCACCCAACAAAATTTGTGTTCCTTAGAGCTCTAAAAACTAAAAACGCAGCAGAAGTTGCCTACAATTTAATGGACATTTTTTGTATTATCGGGGCACCTTGTTTACTTCACAGTGACAATGGCAGGGAGTTTGTGAATGCAGTAATTACAGGTCTTGCAGATATGTTTCAAGCGAAAATAATTCACGGTAAACCACGTCACTCACAAAGCCAAGGATCTGTTGAAAAAGCAAACCAAGATGTTGGGGATATTTTAATTACTTGGATGCAGGAGAATCAGACGTCCAAATGGTCAGAAGGGTTAAGATTTGTGCAATTAAAGAAGAATAGATCATTTCACAGAGGCATCCAGCGTACTCCATATGAGGCTGTTTGACGTTCCAATTATCAACGGCTTGAATGATTCAAACCTTCCACTGGAAATCGTAGAGAAGTTAGAAGATGAGAACGATATTTACAGACTCCAAAAGACTGCTGATGAAAATATTGAGGACAGACCATCTGATGAATGCGGTACAGAATTATTAAATAATTCAGTTTGCAAACAGTTGCTGCTAAAGAATCGAATTCTGCACAGGGCTTTCTAAGATGCAGTGACAAGAAGTGTGTACTAAACCAATTAAAATGTAATAGTAGATGCCATCCAAGTACTTCCTGTAGCAATAAATAATGCATATAATAAATTTGTTTTAATTCAATAATTGTTTTCGTCATATGACCAAAGCGCAATCTAACATTCCGAGATGCGTTCAAATTGAGTTAGCCAGATGCCGAAGTGTATCGTTATTTTGGCATCTGGTATTTCTGCTATGGACAGATGGCAATATGTCCAAATATATCGGCCACAGGCCGAATTCGTCGTCTGTCTTCAACATATATAATTTATATAAATAAAATTTAAAAAATCTATAAAATATAGTATAACCTTAAACATAAAACACTAATTTAAAATTTCCAGCTTTAATGCACTACAACTTCATAAACTCCAGTTTTTAGAAAGTTTAATTAAACATGTGAGAACTCTTTTGAAAGCGTGTGCATTTGAAAGTAGCTTGATGCAGTTTAATTGATGCGGCATTAAAGCAACATTGCTGTAGGGAAGTAGAATATCTGTTACGTGTACCAGGAGTATTAAATGAAGTACGAGCACTTACCTGAGTTTTCACGTTGCATATTTTATTAAGTATTAATTTGCTAAGTTTGCAAAACATCATTAAAACCCTTCATTGTGGGTACCCTTTTGTTAAGTTGACGAGAAATAAACCCAAGACAAGTCATCTTACAAGTTAACTTACCGGTTGCCTGTCTAGAAAGTTAATGTTTTAGTTCTGCTAAGTTGCTTATAATTTTTGGTTTAGCTTGATTAAAAAAATAAACTGTAAATTACAATAATTAATTAAGATATTAACTCGAATTTCTATAATTAAAATTATAAATACTATGTTCAATTGCGTTTTTACTTATCTATCTTTTAGTTGTGTATAAAAGAAACTGGATAAATAAGAATAAAAGCAATTTTAGCTGGAAATGGGTAGGATAATTATATTTTCTTCATGTTCGCGTGGATTTACGCCATTAGTGCCTCTATTCCATAAAAAAGAAATTACATTTAAATAATAATGAGACTGAGAAAATTGTAATGACATGTATAACAGTTAAATTGCTTTTATAGATATATTGTTATTGACTGTCGAGTAGTAAATGGTAATGCATTTTATCAAAAAATAATCTATTTCATGTCTATATTTGACTATTAATTTTGGTTTAGTATTCTTGCAAGAAGTT
>VTPC01005548.1:0-21243 GCA_011009095.1 Ignelater luminosus | reverse complement strand
AAAAACAGTTTTGGTTACAGAGTACCTGTACCTAACAGAGCGGTAATTAAGCAGATTTAATTCTATAATTAATACAATGAGCTTCTAATTCATACAAGTTTAAACAAGATCCTGTAAGTGCCGTGAAAGTTGATACAGCGTTTTAATTCTTAGCCGAGAGACAAACTGCGTGTTTAAATAAATAAAATACCTTATATCTTATGCTACACCTTTGCAATACTCTGTGATGGAAGAAATTAAGATTAATTTGGTTTTTATGAGAGGAGAAGAATTGTTCAAGTGATCCAATTAAATATTATCCACCACTAAAGGTATAGTCGTGTAGAAACTCTCAAATGATCTTTGGTTCTGTAGAATAAGTTATTAGAAGAACCGTCAACTGATAAAAGTGATAAAAAGGTACATAATTGAATAATTGTGCTCAATAGAACTTGCTGATTCGATACATTATAACGTTTGCTTAACCAAATCAACTCAAAGAGACTATGAATCATGGGTATAACATAAGTTACCTTTACTCATCTTTTCTTTAGGCGCTACCGGTCTTGGTATCATTGAATATAACTATGGATACAAATGCAGATACAATGGTAAGATTGACAATCTATTATGGTGAACAAGTCATGACATATTAAATTAAATAGATTTAGTACTATACATGAATCAAAGAAATTCCAATATTAAGGGAAGTTATACTGGCAGTATAGAAGGCCTTCCGTAAAACTAATTAGCTTTGTTCACAATAAGACAAAATTCTCTTTAATTCAGAAAAAAAAGATTCAGTAATTAATAACTGAAAATACTTCCCACTTTATTGCTAGTTTTATAGGCAAAATAAAATGAGTAGATTAATAAAAGTTTGGCTCAAATTAATCTTTCAGTATAAATTTAATGATTCACTTCTATACTATTGGTAGATAAAGAATCCAGAATAGATTAATCTAAAACTTCTCTTTTGGAACTGCTTCAGTATGTTAAAGAAATATTATAATAGATCGTTCTGAAGTACTCAGAAAGTACACAACCCAAAACTGAAACTAACAGGAAAGTACTTTGAACCAAAATACGTCAAACCCATATGAAAATACTCCCAACGGAGGGTCATCTCCAAAGAATTCCATATGGAAGATCTAGACTCGAGAAATCCATAATTATGTAATCTATAAAAAAAGGGAAACAAAAGAAACACCAAACAACGAAAGTAAAAAAAAAACCTTAAAAACTCACAATTCAGAAAAATCAAAAAAATTCTGTTTTTGTTTCAAAAGTACTTTGATTCGATTCAGAATATTTGTTACAACGTACAGCAATAGAAGTGAGATATTTTATTTATGCTATTAATAACGAACGTTGAAACGATCAGAATTTTGTGTAATTTTCATTAAACGAGTTACAAAATAAATTTTATATTCCTAATGAGCAGAGTAATCCACATGGTATGTAGAGGATTGTTTGGAAAAGCAAGTTCAACACATTTTTCGGGAAAAACTAATTTTGTTTCTGAACCTAGTCACCATCAAGGACTACACTTGTTCAGCAATTCTTCAATTTTTTCATCCTATCGGAAAAATGCTCTTGTCAAACTCTTCAAAATAGTCTTTGGCGGCGTCGATGATATCTGTGCATTCTACAAAAACTTCTTCCCGAGATGTCGCACGAATCCAAGTCTGAAGAATAGGGTGAGTAAAGATTCAGTTCAAAGCCCAATTCGTGTAATCTTGTCATTGGGACGATCGATATGTGGGATAGCGAGTTGTCTCGATCGTTTTGTCTTTAATGCATCTTCAAGCCATTCAACAGTGCCGCATAAGAGGTTTTTGTTATTATTGTACCCTTTACGCTTTCTTTGGTGTATCTGCACCGGAAGTTGTTTATTCAATTCCAACGTGTGGTGGTGGATCCAAGTTTTGTCCAAAGTTTTGCGAATTGCGATTAAATATTGCATTGAAAACTGCATTGAAATGTCTTTTTTGCTGACAGTCAGCAATCGCGGTACCCATCGCCCAAGCTTGTTTTCTGTATGCAATTTCTTGTGCAGGATATTGAGCATTCGTTCAGTAGATATGCCAACAGTCTCTGCAATCTTGTGTAATTTCATTAGGCTTGCGATCTTCCATTAAAATAATATCTGCTGTAGTGATCTCAATTGGACATCTGGACATTCTCAGGCCTCATGTATTTAGAAATACATAAGGTGTTTTCAATAATTGAAGCGTTCCACACTAATAACTACTTATGTTGATACTTTTCTTTTAGTAGTGTTTAGGAAAGAGGACTGTGTTGCAGAGTCAATCTAGTTAAATAATTACAGAAAATGCCAATAGTCTTCAAGACTGGTACCGAGTCTGCATGAACTTCATTTAACGCGGCTGTAATTTGCTAAAATGTTTTTATTACACAAAATTTGTTTTTTTTTTATTTTTGTGCAAACTGCAGAAGTGGTCGATTGAGATGGTTGCCAAACTATACTACGCGTCACGTCGTTTTAACGATCATGCTTGCTAACAATGATGCCACTTACTGAATTGTTGCATCATCTCATGAAATTTATCACACAAAATAAAATTTATGTATTATATGTAGTGGCAATAGAGGAAATATACTTTGCTACATAATGTGAAACAATAGAAATTCAATGATTTCACAAGTTCCTTTTGAGATTGAACTACAAATAATGTTTTAACATGAGGATCAATTTCTTCCACAAGAAAATTGCAAAAAAATGAATATTAACTTAGTTGAAAATAAGAAAATGTTTTAAAGTACACACTGAGTTTTCTCTAAGTAGGTCAATATCGCAATATGTATTACAGCATTTTGCCACTTTATTGTGAATTTCACTACGTCCGTCTGGCAGTAAGGGTTCGTTGAAACTAGCCATCAACTGGAATTTAAAGTAAAAACAGCGCCAGTTGAGCGCGTATCATTTCTTTTAATATTTGTTGGTCTTGCTAACGAATCGGTATCTCTATCAAAAATTATAAAACGACCTGTACCACAAAAAATATTTTGTTAGCAGCCTGCATAGGATTGATGACTATACCTTCCTAACCTAACCAACTGGTTGAGCAAGAAATATTATAACACGTAGTCAGATATATTCACTTATTCAGGATATGTACAGTTTGGCAAGTTTTGAATGGCAGATGACAATGTGCAGATGCAGTCCATCTCTGACATCAGAAACCTGCCGAACTGTAGTTTTTGGACGAATTGAGCATTAGATCTTTCTCTTTGTAGTCCTACAATATATTAAACAAAGCAAGCATTTACACAGAATGATAATACAGAAAAGCTTTATTGAAGAATTATACAAGTTTAAGGCATTGTTTACACACAGTAGAGCAAAAGTTGTACTAACTATATAATTTTCAAAATTTACTATTTTAATAATACCAATCAATATAAGGCATTGTTTTTTGAGTTTCCTGTATAAAAAAAAGAAAACTTTACATGTCCATCAACAAAAACTAAAATAACTTAATGCTATAAACTATTTTAAATTCACCACATAAATACTATTATTATTTTTAACATAATACAAAAAATGTTGTTAGCAAACTATTGTTGATTGAGATTAAATGCATGCAGCAGCTTAATATGAAACAGAACAAACGAATAAAAATTACTACGTAATTATGCGCTTGAATGGTTTGTTTCCCATGAAAACAAATAAATATTTAAAATAATTCACAATTATACTGGTGAATAAATTAAAAAGGAAATGAATCAAGTTGTTGACTAAAAAAATAAACCGATAAAGAATACTGAATACTCATTTTTGGTATATGAAACATTTTAAAATGAATTCTTTTCAATCTTCATTTATGTCACAGGTAATTGTCTAGTTCACGTTAAACAAGCTATTGAATGGGCAATTTTCATGTGAACTGGCTCAAATCGTCTTAAATGATATGAACCTATCCACCGCGAATGAGCTATTTCTGTAAATCCAAATCTTTTCAATTCGTCAATTTATCGCTCATCATTGCAAAGCAGAGGGAATGTCAAATCACAAAAGGCATTTCATGAATATAAGTCATATGCACCTACGAATTACGACGAATAGAAAGGCTACGAACCATGAATCTAGAACGCATACATATAATTTGCTATTATAGCAGTATGATCTGAGAAACTCAATAGAAAAATTTAAATAAATGTGAACGGTAGTTTAGAACATATTATGTGCACCACGTAATTCTATATCACAAACTGAGGAAGAAATTCTGATACCATTTTGACGAAAACTTCTTCATTACGAAGTGATTAATGTTTCTAATTCTTATTAAAATTTCTTTGTTTTGATAATGAAGACAAAATTGAATTATTTGTAGTTTAAGTAACAAAAGGAAACATTCGATCATATTTTTATTTCATGTTAAATCTTCGTTGTAGAATCTTTAAAAATACGTGGCTGTTGCTATGGAATCATTTATGAAAAGCAACTCCACTAAAATATCATGCAACGTTGTCAGCTTTAAAAAACCTTAAATTGTCCATATTTAAAAAATTATGAATTTATCGCAAAAAGTGTATGTAATTTTTTGATTTAGATTTTGATGTAACTTCAGGTAATGTACAGATTACGAGCCACTTTGAATACATTCTGTTTAAAAATGTCATTGAATATTACATTTATCAATACTCGTAATAATAAATTACTGAAATATTATGCTCTGAAAAACCATGTTAGTCAGTAAAAAGTGGCCAATGTATCACCAGATCAATAACAAAAATCTGAATAACAAATCTTTTCATGTTGGAATGTGGTCTGTATTAGAGATTCGTACAAAATGAGATTTTTTGTTATCTAGAAAGTTTAAGTAAAATTTAATATGTGTCTTATAAAAACTACCTTACGACAGTATTAAAATCTTCTTGAAGGTATTGGCTAGGCCTGCAGATTTACTAGAAGGGATCTTCCTACGTTAAGTAATGCGTTTTTTATTAAGCCTATAGATTGCCCAAAGAATATATCTCTAAGAAATCTTAATCTCTGATTTAATTATTTAAGTTAATTTCACTCTTATTTTTAATATAGAACTTACAATATTTCTGTGGGCATCCCAAGCTAGATTAACAAAAATTCACTTTTTTTCTTGTTGAGAAACTTCCGATTAAAATTTTTAAATCATTTTTTATCACTAATTTTAATATCGTTAGCTACATAAAAAATTAACGACGGTATTATTTGGTAGCTATTACAGATTGTAATGACGCAACAAAGTTTGCATTAAAAAACCGTGTACGATACCTACAGCAAGAAACTGGGTCAAAATTATAACTTTGATGAAATTTACTTTATTTTAAAATTTCACTCTCAAACGCTTCGTTTTGTTCGGTAATATTTTTTACCCCTACATCATTTTATACCGATCGTTAGGTATTTAATATTCAACAAAATTTATGAATAATTGATAGACCTGTTTATATGCGCTTTCTGCTTCCATAATACTTTATAAAATAATAAATATTTAACAATTATGTATATTTTATTAGATAAAATATTTATCCGTTCTCAAACTTTTGACTCGTTAATCAAACGCTTTAGGCTAGGGCTTTGGATTTGGTAAACCTTTTATACCAGTACACTGCAATTTGATTTGTTTAGTGGATTTATTATTGTTGCTTTTTACTTTCGAATGAAAATATTGATGCATATTATTAAAACACAAAACGTGACAGACAAGCAAGGTAAAATTAATCTAGTAATGGCAAAATCCTAGAACTATGAATTATTATCAATTTACCCTCGATGGGTAACATTTAACTAGAAGTTAGTTTATTACGGCAAAAACCGATAACTTGAGTTAATGCTGTTATGCGAATATTAGGTGATGTCGCTTAAAAGACTTTTAGGTCAGATTACAATGGTCAACAGTGACTTTGTTGCCCTGGATATAAGAGTAGTTCTAGGATGATTTTATGTTAAAATTATAAAACCACTATTGGTTTTGAGAAATTGGCTTTATTTTTTTTATATAATCGATATTTTTTGTGTATCCACTTTGGTGACCAAGTAAGAAGTTGATCATTTTTAAATCAACACAAATCGACCATTGATGGTCGTAGTAATTAATTTTTTGCAAAACCAATCTAGTATTTTAAATGTCTTTTGCAGCTATCAATAAAGAGTCGCCAATCAGTATGTTTATATTCAGATAAACCCATGTCTAGAAGTAACTTTGCAATATTGTTACAATAGACAAGCTCTTCATCGTCCCTGAAATATGGTAAAATCTCTTTTTCTCTTGTTCTGTATGCTGTAATCGTTACTACTGGTCGCAATAAATTCTTTTTCTTTAGTCCAGACGCTAACAGTTCGGATGGCTGTTTTGATAAATTCAGACCTCGGATCAAATCGCTAAGTTCGTTTTGAGAAAACAGCTGTGGCTCTGACGTTTTTCCTGCATATTCACTTCTACTTGTACCTACAGGTTGCATTGAATGCTGTAAGCTTGGTAACACCATTTCTTTTGACGGTGTACGCTCTAGTTGTGAGCCGTAAATAGGTCGAGGCAGTTCTTCGTTGTGTAACACAGAACGTTGTATGGACTTTATATCAGGATATTTCCACGTTTTATGCCGATTAAAGCCTTTGACGTTTACTACAAAAAAGTAGCAATCATTGATATGATTCGTGGGCTCCCTCCAGATCATGGGGATACCGAAGTCTAACCCTGAGCGTTTTTATTTCTTCCACAAGCGCAAAGACTCAATACAATACAATACAATACCCATGACTTATTTTGTTTTTCGATTTGTACACCAAAATAAGCAGCATAAACCTCCTTTACAAAGTCTGTGATGTTTCGTCTCTGTTTTGCTGTTGTATGCACACCACAAATGTAGCAAAATATATCAGGATGATATTTGTAGCTTCTTCGTGATGAACTCATATTTCTATGAATAATTTTTATTATAAGAATGAATAAAATAAAATATAAACAAAGTTTTGATCATAAGTTCATAACTTACCAAAAAGCACGTTAAGTGTCCTTCAATCTTAATGAAAACTAAATACTTTAGCTGTCACATGAGGTTAGAGACGTCAGGAGAATCAATGTCGCATGAGCTGCCATGTGATGTACGGATGCGCATTTAGCGCGTTTTAACACGTAAGCAGAGTTAAAATATTGTTCGGACTTGCAGACATACTCCATAACATAAAAACTGGAGCCAATCTGATACTTTCATGACTTTATTTGTAAATTGTGTGTTCTTAATCGTAAAAATTCGCGGATATAGCAAGATCAACAAAATTTTCTTTTATTTTGTTGAGCTGTGTTATCATTTACCAAAATTGAGTAAGCCTGACCAAAAATGAAAACATTCTGTTTTATATATTAGGTTCTTTGTTCTTGTTCATTTCTTTGTCGAATTTTAGCAATGCTGTAATACACTTATTGGTAATTGTTTTAAGAATTACATGCATGGTTTTATCTTCAAATAAAAATTTATAATATTTTTGTTTAAAACTTCTTAAAAATGGATTTTAAATTTCCCAACTTCTTTACTTTTAAACGCCCATGCACTATAATTGTGATTTTTTTATCTTTCGCTTCCATCTCGTTAACTCAAATCCCAGTATTGTTTATTTGTAAAGAATGTTTTTTTGGTCCACTGATAGCATTTTGGTTTGCTAACAAGAAGAAATCTTGAAATAAGCAGGTACTTTATTTTTCTCCTTCCCTTCTGCCTTGTCCTAAACTAACTAAACTAGAAACTAACACTTCTAGTCAATCTTCTTGACCTCTCACAAACATTATAGCAGAACGTATTGTGTTGCTCGTGTTAGTGTCCAAAGTTAATGTTCGTAGTTATGAAACTGAAAGTTCTTGAGGTTGCTGGTTGGAGTTCTTCTCAATTGAGTAAGTTTTACTGATGAGAGTGGTTTTGTCAACATATCTGTAGTTATGACACTGTTGCTTTGCTAATCTTTCTGCTTAACATGGACACACTTAGAGCTATATTGGGGTTTGTGTTATTAACTGGTATATACAACAAAAATCTCAATAACTTTCTCATACTTATCGTTATTATTATTTGGTAACCCAGATAGAGATTTCTAACATCCAGGTCTCATTTGTCCCCATTTAAATCAGATAAACAAAAATATTCTGCTTCTATTTTATTTCACTTGTATACCAAGAAAAAAGTTTAAATCACCCAATGAACTAATCAGAAAATGTTTTTCAAGTATTTCTTCAGTTTTATACTCGTATATTAATTTCTCATCTTTATGAGCAATACTGATATCATTTACATATATTAATAATAATGAATAATAGATGAATAGATAAAATAAAGTTTACCATTTACATTCTTCGTATATAAACATGGATCTGTTTTTCTTCTTCTAAAACTATTTGCACTAAAAACACTATCAGTCTTGTTATTTCAGGCATTTGCCGAATGTTTCAGCCCATAAACCGTTTCTGTAATTCATAAACTAATTTCCCTTGCTTTTTACTTCATATCCTTCTAGTTGTTTCATGTAGATTTTCTCATGCAGCCATTTAAGAGTGCTGCTCTAACATCAAATGATAATAATAATTGACAAACTATCAGGTTCATTTTGCTTGGTTCTTTAATTTCTGGCCCCTTTTTTAATTCGACCTACATCTGTGTATTATTATTTTTTTAAATGAACATAATTTATAACTGTCTAAAGCATAGCCAACAAAGAGAAGATTTTAAACTACAGTCCTTGTCAAGATTTGACTCAAATATAAATACCTGTGGTTTTTTCTATGATACAGTTCTGTTACAGTACTTAGCTGTGGAATCCGAGTGTGTCGTGTTGTATATGGTGGAAGTTTGGTATAATCTAAAATAATTTTTTTCTATTGAGTATATTCAGTTTACAGACACTCGCTCACATATTGCTTGGTTTCCTGGCTTCGAATTTCTAAAAGATTCTACGTCTTTAATAAATACCTTTTTCCTTTTTCTGGAAAATATACTACAGGCTAGTAAATGTAATCATCTTTTACAAATGGACACTGTTTGTCCTACATTGCTAGCAATAGTTTTATTCCTTCACTTACTGCATTCTTAATCATTATAACATAAATCTTATTCTGCTCTGACTTTTAACTATTCTTTGTACTTATTGTACTATTATAGTCCTTCCCATTTTCTATTTTAGTTAAATTGTGTTTTAATTTCATCACTCCACGAGGATCTTTTTTATTTTTAAATTTATTTTACTTACTCTGTATACTTCTGTTGCTATTCCTATGAATAATAATTATGCGATAATATTGCAACGGTACTTAAATAAACATAATTCTAGTATAGCCAGCAGAATTGCAGGTGTATCTGCTTGCCGATTCAGCAAAAAAAAGATATGTATGTGCACAGCAATATCTTTTGCTTTTTAAATAGTACTTATATTATTTCATATGTATTATACATAATGTTACTGGAAGGAATAGAAATAATTAAGAGGTCACGCAGGTATTGTTCTGGCCTTATAATCGTATTTTTCCGGCTGTTAATAATTGATTGTGTGTGTATCTGTAAGCCTCTAAGCTACTTATATTTTTGCTATACTGTTTCTCCGCTTAGCCTGGTCAAACAATCAGTAACTGCAAAATCATGATATAGCGTAAGTTTTGTTAACAGAAAATTACCAGAGAATTGCATTAACCTTTATATTTTAAACTGAATCGTTCTTAAATTAAGGTAGTTACTCCAGACAAACGTAGAGCTTAAGAGATTGAAATTACTGTTATTCCTATTACGATTATTATGAGCCATTCAGGAAAAAGTAAGTATTGATCGCGAGGAAATTAATTTTCCATTTAAGATAATATATATCAAATTATAGAAATCTTTTAGTGATAAAAGCCCATTTGGAGTTCTGTAAAATCTCGTTAAGCTATGAGGTGCCCTTACCCTCTATATCCCTCCATTTACTGCCATTCATTCATCATTGCTATATAAAATGAACACCATTCTTTTTGGTTTAATTGCACGCTTAATCGCTTTGGCGTCTTTGTTGAGTGTCGTGGAGCTTTCTCATTTCATTTCATTAATCATTATTCACAGTTGAAATTGAGGGAAATTGGTTTTTCATAGATTATATACACTGGAAATGAATAGTATTACCAAATATAGATGGATATTTCCTTATATAATATGTTATTGAAATTTCCAACCGTTAGATATTATTTGAATGTTAGTTGAAAATTGAATAGTTGAAAACGTTCCACTTGAACTGTCGGTAATTTATTCCTCTGTAAAAAGATTTCTAAACCAAGGGCGTATGATTTTTTTTCTTTGTTATTTAAAACTGTCTCATTTAGCATCCTCGCTTTGTAATTTTTCCGCTTTTATGTGTTTTGTAAATTTTCAACATCTGATATTTCCGAATGTTATTGAAGTTCTTGTAATTTAAAACAAGTACAAAAAGTGAAATACTTTACAAACCACAAAGGTAACAACAGGCGCTATATTAGAGTTAATAGTAATAAAGTTAGCTTTTATTCCCGCGATGTGTAAGTAATCGTTTTGAAACTACAACAGGTTTAATAGACTAATAAAATTGCACGGCACAAGTAAGACTAGCAAAATAGATAATTAGAAATTGCCGTACAAAATAATCCTTTAAAAATCAAATAACATAGTATGAACATTTATTTATTATAGACACGTAGTTCATTATTTGTAATGTATGAAACACGAATATTCTGTATTACATATATCTATTGCATAATGTTAATCGATATTACAATCAAGGAATTACCACTACGAGGAAATTAAATATTCATAGCTGATGTATGATATGAAGTAACAAAGCAGCAAATTTGTAAAGTAAGGCAGTATTGACGGGTTCATTTTTAGTGCTTTTAAATTTATGATAAGTTTCTAAGAAAACTGTATAATGCTGATATAAATCTAAAAATACTACCATTTCCAAAAAAAAACTTTCTCATACCTTGAAGGTATACCCCTCAAAAGGAACCTTTATTATTTGTATGCATTTTTGATTTAATTAATGGAATATAATTTTTCGCTGCATTATAATAACTACCTATGTAATTCTTCCATGCAATGTAAATACTAAAAATATCTTTCCATCATCAAAAGGCATGTATTCCTTTTTGAAAAGCAATACCGAACTTTTGCTTCACGGTCACGTTTAGTACTCAGGTGTAGCTTTTATAGCGTGAGCAGATGCCGAAATAGTTGCCCTTTGAATTACTAAAGCGGAGATTTTGTATAAGATTTTTCTTTGAAAATAAATTTTGGTTTCCTTTATGGTTTATATGTACGTATTCATAAATGCTATAGAAATAAATAGCAGACTGCCTTCAAGTAAATGTCGCTATTATCAACAAACTAATATTTGAAATTTTATTATTTATTTAATTACATTCTGTAGTGTTATTTATTTAATCGATAAAAATCAATTTTGTAATAAACATAATGTTTATTGTGGAGTTCTCACTGTTATTGCTTAAAAAGCGGCTTCGAAAAGGTCAGGTTTGAAAACAACAAGCGCTCTCAAATTACCCAAACAGACATACAATTACTTCCGACCACGCGTTTCCCGACCAGATTAGCTAACCACAAATGTTTAACAATTAACAATCAAACAACAAACATCAAAACTGAATTCATTTGATATTTAATTGTTTTCCGATTTTACAAAAGAAAAATAAAAAACCAATCTGAATTTCTGCTCTAGGCCCACATTTTCTTGTAACTATCGTGTTTTCTATTATTATTATTATTATTATTATATAGGGGGTGTCAGAACATTCCAATACTTACCTCTGTACGTCTTTTAAATAGCTGTGTGATTTTTGCACTTATTATCCAAGTAGTACTGCTTTTGAAAAATTAATATATTTTTGTAAATAATTATTAATTAATGCTCCTTCAAGAAATTTCATATATTTCTAAAGCGACGGGGAAGATGTAAGAGCAAACATCAGAAAGTAAATCACTAGAAAATTCTCTCACATCTCTAAAGCAGCTTCTACAATGCTTACAATTTTTCATTCCTTAGTCTTTCCTTTACAGACTCATTAACGGCTGACACTAAGTACTTAAAAAGTATGACGATAAAAACGATAACCACTAAAAATACGCAGTTCTAAAGATAGAAAATTATTTTTAATATTGATCAGCAAAGGTCTGGCAGGTAGTAAAATAGTGAAAAGAGAGTAGATTTATGTGTGGGTACCCTCCTTTACGATGTCATGCAGCAAATATTATGTACAAGATGCATGAACAACGATACATGGAGACTGGTAAAGTAAACAAGATCTATTACTGCAACAAGAACATTTGTTTTTTGAGCGACATTTTCTTCTGCGTACTACCTCTAAGGTTCTATTTAATACTTATTGTCTATCGTTAACTGGGGACTTTTCAGTACCTCCGATTCTTTTAATCAAACTTGACCGTTTAACTGACAGTTTAAAATTGATCTCTTTACTTGAGACTGTACCTTTTTAATTCCTTGTAGATTTACTTCGTGAGTTACGGTTGGAAAAGTTAAACGTTCTCTACTTGTTTTACTTTTTCATTCTTAAAACAGAAACTACCATTTCTTCCACATACTTTATTTTTAAAAATATCAAACCATCCTTATCATTATTAAGCATAACTTTGTTTCTCTTCAAACAATTTTTCAGCCAATTTTGAAACATTCGATGAGGCATTGTTCTTCCTAATATTTACTTATACCGTGTAAAAATAATTTTGCCGTCTGCAAATTGTAAGCTAATTGAAATTCTTTCCATCTTTTGAGAGAAAATTTGTTAAGCACAGCTCATTCGCGTTTTAGATTGAAATAATAAGCAAGAAAAAAATATATTAATCCTAATACTGACTATACAAACAGAAGGAAATATGTTTTTCAATTAATAATAATTTTCAAATACCAAAAGATGTTGCTTTGATAGATCGAGTAACTTACTTCTTTAGACCATAATAATTCAGTTACAAATAAAAATTCCCACACTTCTGTGGGTATTTTGGTTTGAATAGCATATAGTAAGGAATAAACAGCGAACTAGAATTTCTTAAAAAAAAAGCTGAAAATGTGGGAGTAAAAAACAAAGTTCAAAGGGTCCTGGTAAATTGAATTATAGCAGAATATTACTATTTACTTCTTGAATTTCGAATACTTATGTAAAATTATATGAAATAGGAATTTAAGATTGTTTTGATACAAAATCTAATTACTGAAGTTGATTATTGAAAAACATAAAGCAAATGTTTTGTGTTTTGCGACAAAATATCTGTAGGCAATGATTTGATTAACTAGCTATTTGCGTGACTACCTAGGAAAAGAGGTTTTAGATTTTGACAAATGTAAAGGACAAAATCCTTTGTGTTTCATTTAACGCTGTTACACAAATTTAGAGAGTTTGAATAGCCTTAGCTAAAAGAAAGGCTTACAGATATAACAGTCCTTTTAACAAAGAAAAACTCGCAGGATTGGTATAGTCCGGATTTTCCTGTGTCACAATTTGATACATATTTTTGTTTGGAGTTTTGGATATTTTTGGTGAACATGAACTAACTTCTGAGATATTGTGTTGATTTTATATTTTAATTGTGCAGTTGCAAGCTTTGTTTAAACCTTCCAATTTTTTGATTTATTCTGGTTGCATTAATTTTATTTCTTTACGTCCACACTGTACATATTTACTTCGTTACCACGTATGTTGGAAGTCTTTCGCGAGACTTATTCTTCAAGGTTCCAGCGCTACGATCTCGCATCGCTGGACACTGTAAATTTCTGCGCCGCTGCTGTCACTTTGCTTCGTATTATCTCCAGGTTTGCGGCCCTATCCTCCGACGGAAGGTATTGCACAACTTCTGCTGGTAGTATCTTTATAATCTAATTTGTAGTTTATTTTAGCTTTGTAGACTTGTAGCGTTTCCAATTCGATGCTTGTTTTTGTATCACAATTCCCTTGCGCGGTCAGGGCCAGATTTCCATCGAGATACTGGGTATGTATCCTTATTAATTTTCTGTTACTTACTAAATGGTTAAATTACGACTGATTAGCAAGTTCTGAAGTCGTAAAATTGGCTCATGGTAGTATTTTTCGTTGCCACACATTGAAGGAAAACCTTGAGTGGAGAAATAAATTTATAAAGACTGATTGTTTTCGAGATGCAGGCAGCCTTATAAGCACGCGAAACGCAACAGCGGCTAGTACAGGCTAATTTTTGTCTAAACCTAATTAAATTTATAATTTCTAAAAAGTAAAAATCTATTTAATATTTTACCACACAATAATAAATTGATGACAACTCAAAGCCATTTGTTAAACTGTAATCTTGAGTTATTTTTATTGTGGAAATGTTAAATTTTTGAAACGTTTGATTAAATAAACTCATTGATAAATTTTTTTCAGCTCAATTATCTATTAATAACAATTAATATTTCTCATTCTGTCTACAAATCTTGTGTAACACAAGTTGTTTCTAATTTTCAACAAGGCATACAAATTTAATATTCTCAAAAATGTCTATTTTTAAATAATTGCGCGATGTAAGACCAATTTGTATATCTTATTTACATTTTTCCTGATCTAGATTTAATTGGCTAATTTATTTCGTTGCTACTATCTTAAACTATTTATTAAGTATTTTCTTGAACAAATTTATTTAGTATAACTAACTTTGCCAAGCCCGATTTATCTCAAACTCTATTTGTACGCCTACTTCTAGAGGGATCTAGTACTCTTCTTATATTCTATTTTTTTTGTAATTATTATATGCTGGCCATATTCTGCTCTTGTTTAGATATTAATTTATACCGGGTGTGGAGTTTCAAACCCGTACATAGGACAATGCATGGGGATTCAGATTTTTGTAATTCCTGCTTCCCAAATGAACCTACAGGGGAGATAATGGTATTAATCAATAGGGTAAAAGTTCCTTCTCAATCTGGCACTAATAAATTAACCAAGAAATGCTTAGAATTAGCAAAATACATTAATAATAAAATTGTCCTATGTACGGGTTTGAAACTTTACACCTGGTATATGTTGTTAGTTTTGGATGTTTATCGTCTAACCGTGTACATTTACTCTGTCGTTACTGTATTTATAGTATATTGATATCGTGTTTATTTGGTATTTAGCTACGCGTTAGGGTTGTTTATTTTGTGCTCCATTGTCTTTAGAATGCTCTTTATCTATCCCCAAAGCCACCGACAAGATAACCTCTGATCCCTTGCGACGAAGTTTTAGTTACAAACTTTAAGGATAACGTTACTTCCTCACATCAATTATTCAAATGGAGTGTTGTCTAGTTCCTAGGTTGGTTACTAGAAAATGCTCTGCAAAGTCACTTAAGGAGTCTTGTGACTGATTCGTTGGATTGCGTAGTGGGGATATGGTATGATGTTTTCTGTTAGTGCTCAATAGCCACATAGAAATAAATTTTCTACTTTTCCCTAAAGGTTTCTCATAATATCCTTCTACCTCTTACAAAATTTCATCACGATCTCTCGATCTTTTGCATTGTTTTACTTCAAAAATTCTACTTCATTATAATGGCTACTATAAACATGGATGCAGAAGATTTCGACTCTCAGCTCCAACATCTAGTAGGTCATTTCCTATTATCTTTTGTTTTTTACAGTCAGCTTCATTTCAGCTAAAACTTTTGGTTCCTCTTATATTTCTCTAAGGAAACTTACTTATTCAGTTCAACATTTTAAATTCTATTGTAACTATTTTTCATAGCTTTTACCTGTTTTTTCGAGCCGTTGGGTCTTTAATCTTGGTTAAACAAGTTGGTTCCTTTTTTCTTGTTTAATAATGTATTTATTATTTTAATTTCCTTCTTTTTGGCATTTTATTATTAATGTGATACTCCATCTTACCATCTTTTAATTCTATTTGACCTAGATTATCGGCTATTTTGATTGCCAAGACTACAGGTCAGTTAGCTTTCTTTTGGTAAATGTTTTTTAAAAATTATGTTTCCCAATAGATAATTTATTATTCGGGTATATGTTAACTAGAGATAATATTTGGGAAACCATTGCTTTACTTTTATTCGATCAGCTTGCAAGTCGTCACAGACTGATTGTGTTTTGATATATTTTAAAATCATCATCAAGAAGTTAATAGTTGAAAAAGATCTTATTGCCAATTTGTTATTAATAAGTAATGGTGGTTTTAAGTACCTTGAGGTGCTTCCTGGTAAATTTCCATTGCTTCTCTGATGCAGCGCTATTATAGACTCATGCTGATTTCGAACTTTTAAATACAAAACTGTTAGCAAAAACAAAGAATTAGGAGAAGTTTAACCTATGCAGTTGTTAACGGCCTCGATCAATTTCTGAGTAAATTGCACTAAATTAGTAGTTTTGGAGCAAGTGGGAATCCATGTTGACCAAACGCAAAACTTTTGTTTCGTTTGTCTATAGTCTATTATATTGAATTTCCTGATATCCATATGTATGGAACAAATTTTGGCATTCTCCATTCTTCTGAAAGACAAAACTGTCAGGAACTTCTTAAACAATTCTCAGTACCATTTAAATATAGATATATAGGGAAACCATCTCGATTAACTGACTTCTTAAGTTTGTATTCTCTTCCGTAATTTTTGAGATTTACCAATTTACCAACGCAACGTTCAATACAAATGCATTAATACTCTGCATTACTTTGACATTAAGATTAAAGCAAATCCGTTTAAAATAATCTTCAAACCTATTTGCAATACATTTCCTGTTTCATAAAGCAGTGTCATTATAAGATATTTTCTTGTTATTAAACTGGCCGCTTTGTCTGAAATAAGCACAATTTTGTGCTACTGAGTTCTAATAATGAAAGGATACATACACACACCTAGGTGCTTTCCGTCTAACGTTGCCTTCATTACTATACATTTGTGGTTTCTGCTGATTTATTTACAGCTCATTGTTTAGAACTTTACTCAAATTACTTTTTTCTATTTTTATTTTGCATTGCCTACCTTCATTACTTCCAATTTGGGATTGTTACCAGTGTAGGTTTAACCAGCTTATATAATTTCTAATTGTGTTTTAGTAACTTAATTAACCTATAATTGCATAGTATAAAAATGCACTTAGTAGGGCCAATCTAATACATTGCTACCTCAACGAAAAATATTCTAGATATGCTTGTTTACTAAATGGAGAAAAAGGTATACCTTTAAAATTCCTTTTGAAATAAAATACTAAATGGGTTTATAATACAATACAAAAAGTATGTGTGTTGTTCAGAACTTTATAAAACGTGCATATAAGCACGAAACGTTTGCACCAAGCGTACACGACATGAGAAATATTTTATCACGTTTTATTTTAGGGTCGGTAGTATTTTGATTCTCTGAGGAAATCCTTTAAACATTTATCATTCTGCTGCATTAAATATGCTTTGTTCCAAATCTATCTAACCAAGAACGTCAGAATGACGTCAAATTACAGGTATCAGATGTTTGTCATGGCGTAATCTGTTATGATTACAGCACATATGACGTTAATTCGACAAAAAATAAGTTTCTTGTAGTTTAATGTTATCAAGAACGAGGGATTTTATTGCCATTATTTAACTTTTACTGCTGCCGTTTTATATCTTCTCTTTATTATGATTTCTTTTGTGTACTAGGTGTTACTCTAATGGAATATCAATCATTTAAATATATGTAAATGTGTGTGTTGGTAGCACGTTGGTAGTCTGTTTTTCATACATTCGTTACAAAATGCGGTGAGCTGTTCACTTTTTTCATCCGTACTTTAACTTTATTTTATCTTATAATGCAGTAAGCTAATAAAATAAATTTATTGCTTAGTTTTCCTTAATGGCACTTTCTGCAATTCCTTCGAAAGTTCACCGACCTATTGTATCTCCCTTTAATAAATATTTCATGTATGAACCGAGCTTGTGGTAGATTCGCATTTCCGAGGTCTAACTTTCTACGACTGCGTCCGGTTAATACTTATTTTTAACAAAACCAGGTAGCTAAGCACTATCACACGAAATCACAAGTAGTAAAAGTTACATTATAAATTAATAATTTTTAACAATAAATTACATTTTTCCTTTATATTTATTTAAAAATAGCCCACTAGATTTAAGATACGCAATATTATTTATAGTGAAAGTTACACGCCACTCTCATACACTAGCTCGTTTTTCCTAAAACGTCACCAACAGTATTTTACTGAAAATCGAATTAGTCGTATTCATTGGCTTCATAACATTCTGGCGCTTATTTGCTGTTAATCTCCCAACCTTTTTGTCAGCACTACTGCCCCTTCAATTTGCAATTTCCTTTATCGTACGCTATAGGTACCCTGTAACTGAACCGATATTTTATGTTTCACCCTGCTGACGACGCCTTTCCACATACCTTGCTTTTGAAATATGCAGAATTTTAATAAAACGTAAAAATTGTTTTCATTCCGGAGAAAAACCCCACGGTATTTTATATAAAACTGACGTACTGACCATAAAATAATAAAATTAATAAAATGTCAACAGAGTTGTAGTAAATTGTAACTTATGAGATACTAATTTTGATTGAAAAATAAGCCTCTCTGGAACGAGCTGCAATTGAAATCGTAATTCCATTTAACCGTAAAATCCCCTTACACCTGTTTACCATATAACCTGTTGAAAAAAATTACTTTAGGTTCTATTGTTCCTGTTTACTGCTGAACTGGAACGCCGAGCATCGATCCAAGTTTAATTTGAAATTAAAATACTTGCTTATGTTATATATGTACAATGTCAGGAAAATTTGCAATAATAATAAAATTCTGTTCAATGAAATAGAAATAAAGTAATATAATGTTCGATTAAGTATTATTACTGTAAAATTTCACATATCAGAAGAGTTAGAATAATACCACTAAGAAACTGGAAATAATTTATTTCTTTATATTCTTACTGTCATGAATCAATATAGTGTCATGCTTTAGTAATTTTGCTCTATTATTCTTGGCACGATGAACACAGAGCGAGAAAGAAAACGTAGAAAGTTAAAATAAGTAAGTTAAAGTTAAACGATAAAATTACATGTTACTTTGTTGTTTTGCAAACTTACTTCCTCTACGGTAATTTACGATGTTAAAAGTTATGATTGTCGCTAAAACGAGAAGCTCAGGTTAATGGAATTTACTAGTACTCTATGTAGTCTGTAAATCTCCGTTATTTATCGTTTCTCACAATCACAATCCAGGTTAGAACCTTTTTACTAGTCTGTGCATTTTTTTTATTAAACATAACCAATAAATGGCCACCTATTAGTAAATTAATATACAGCGTGTTAAGTAAGGAATAATATTCATATTTTTTTTATTATTGCTGTTTGGAAAAAAAAAGCTTGGACACGTCAATTTTATTTTTTTCTCCAGATTTTATGAATGCTGATTTTAATTTTTTAGTTTATTACTCTTCTTAATATCTTTTTTTTAGTAGTTTTTTTTTAGTTTTTTTTGGTAGTTAGCCGTGACTGACAGATTTACTACGTGTCAAATTTCGTTTAATAATTTTACAGTAGTTTACAATTTTTAAAAGGTTTGTTACGTGTTTTGAATTATTTTATGTGTTCGTTTGAGTATAGTGTTCGTGGACAAGTACTATCTGTGAAAAAATTTTAAGTACATGGAATTTTTAGTGTTGTGACGTTTTATAATTTTTTTTATGTAACACTTTTTGTTGAATTTTATATTGTTATATTATTTTTTGTCAGTGTTTAATAACTTTTTAAAAAAAAGTATATCAGTTTTTTTTAATCCTTTTTTATTTATTTTTTTATACTTTTATCAGTGATTAAGACACATCAACTGCTGTGTTGAATTAATTATCCTTTCAACAACAGTTCCCTGTAAATATAAATTTATTTTAAGCAGGGTGTATACGTGATGGCACCAGCTAAAGGACGACGTAAAAAGAGTGCTGTTTCAGACACTATCTATGAGGAAAATGCACTTGATACTCCCAGAGATTGTTTTAACTTGAATTCTTCAACTTTTTATGCTTTGATAAATTTAAAGAATGCAATAACGAGATTTTTACATTTTTCAACAGTGGGAACTTTCCTGATATTATAAAGAAAATTGTTAATGAAGAAACTAAATCACTAAAAGATGAGATAGTACAATTAAGAAACGAAATTGATGTGCTAAAATCCAGTAATATTGATCTAATTAGACTACTCACAAATCCAAAATACATTAATAACCAAAATTGCAAGCGACCCTCATGTGATGCAAAAAGCTATTCAAATGTAGCAAAAAATGGTAATAATCAGAAACCATCTACAGCAATACCATATAATAATAACAACAAAAATCTTTCCTTACATACCTCGCAAAATGAGAAACCCTCAATTTTAACTTCGAATTCAGTCTCTCATAATAATGAAGCGGTAAGACATAACAAGAAGTTATATAATGAAAATAAACTGATAATAGGTACAGCATCAACAAATTCTGTTTCAAATAACAATGAATTTATATCTGTCGCAAAAAGGAAGAAATACTCAAATGTTCATCTTACTAGAGTAAATCCCGCTGTAAATAAAGATGAGATTGTTAATTATATCCAATCTAAATTACAGCAATTACTTAACAACACTAATATACCAGAAGTAAATATTATGGAATTAAAGTCAAAATTTCCCGATTCTTACAGTTCATTTAAAATCATAAATGATGCGAATCACTTATCAAAAATTTTGGATGCTTCATTTTGGCCTGAGGGTGTTGCTGTGCGTAAATTCTCTGTAAATAAAAATAATAATGGTAATAAGATTGATTCAAGTAAAAATTTTCAAGAGGTATCTTCAAAACAAAAGCTAATTTAGTAGATATTCAACAAACAGTTAAAAATCTAGAAATACAACATGAAAGCAGTGTTAATAACTATATTGAAAATAGAATAGAAGAATTAAAATTTTCCAATCAACATAAGGGATTACGCATAGCACATGTAAATATACGATCATTAGTTTCAAGTTTTGATACATTTTGTGACTTTGTTAATGGAAATGAAAATAAATTTCAGTTAATAGCTATCTCGGAATCGTGGTTATGTCCTGATTTTCCATCGAGTTCAATACATATACCGGGATATGAATTATTACGTGCGATAAAAATTCTAGAGGTGGTGGACTGTGTTGGTATATTCTGAACAATTTAAATTTTAAGGCTATATCTATAGATTTCTCTACGTCAATAAATACGGAACAACTCTGGGTATTAATAACGATAAA
>VTPC01005547.1:0-38307 GCA_011009095.1 Ignelater luminosus | reverse complement strand
CACTTTGTATATTAAATTATGTTCAGGTTGGCTGTAAATTTTTGTGTGAAAGACATAAACCGTGTTGCCAGAAGTGACTTTTCTAAAAAACGAGCATTAAGAAATAGTAGTGTTAAGATTTTAATCAAGAGCGTTTGAAAGATATTTTCTTAATTACCAGTTATAGCAGCGCTGTCATTTCTAACCTAAATGTAAAATTAACCTAAAACTAACAATCAAGATTGTATATAAGGTGAAGATGTCAAATTTCCAGGGCCAACCCTTACGCAAAAATATCATGAATAACATTATATAGGAAAATTACAATTAACGTTAGAAATAAGTTGTTGCCAAAATTTACAGAAAAAAAAGTAGCAGTTAATGGAAGACTTAAGGTAAAAACTGCGTAGAACTATAAACAACAGTTGAAGGGACCCCGGCTAACCAGCCGAAACTGATAGAGATGCCTTTTGGCAGCTCTTAAAAAAGTGACCATAACCAATTTCAAGAGCATTATTTCAAAACGGTTAGACGAACAATACTTTTTCGAATTAGATAACTTTCAAAAAGGTTCATTGTATTAATTGTATTTGGCTGAACAAAAATTCAACTCCTTGAGTCCTAATGCTCGAGTAAAACGAGACCTCATTGACGGTTTAGGCACGATTATTATTAAAGGCATTACAGGAAATTTAGATGCAAACGATGCCATGCATTATGATCAAGCAATACATGATTTAAAAAATAACCAAAAACAGGTTGTGTGTGCAAACTAAATAGGGAAATCTCTCTTACTACACAAATTATTAAAAAGATTAATAGCGCGGTTATTTTAATTAAACACAGCCAAGAAGTTATAACAATCTAAATAGAATCAGTCGAAAGATCGAATGTTCAACCTTAATAATTATTTGGAAACTCGGGCATTTTTCACCCCATGAAATATGGCAACATCTGGGGACCGAGGGGTGATAAAACGATAACCTTTGAAATATTATATAATTTCCTGTAGATTGTTATAGTCAGCATTTTTATTCATTCAACATTTTCATTGTAGTCAGCCTGTCATAAAACTTCAAACAATAAAGCTACAATAAAGAATTAAAAAGATGTATACTTTTAATTCAAACAAGTTTTTGAAAACTAGTTCCATAGTTAATTATGAAAAGTTTTCATTCACCGCGACTCCAAGTACTATGCTAGATAATTAAAATGTGATACTTGATAGCCATTGTGCAAATTCGATTTATTCAAATGAAGTAGTAAGATATTTATTAGAATTTAAAGTAACGGCCAGTCAGAACATCCAGATTTTTATATCATCAGCATAAAGTGATATATTTGAAAACGGGAAGTTGGACTTGTAGTACAACGCAAACAGCAACAGGCCTAGAATATCACTAAGGATATCGTTAAAGGGGATTAAAAGAAATTCCCTACTATAACGCAAAATTGTGATTCTGTAAAAATATCGAAATCTAAGACAGAAATTTTTCACGGATGTCATTGTAATACAATTTAATAAAAAGTCGTTTCAGGAGCACCCGATCAAACTCAGTTGAGGCGTCAAGATATATTATATCAACAGGAAATTTATCAACTAGACATTTATTCTACGCATTATCACACTGTATTAAATTTGTGGTTATAGATCATCCTGGAACAAATCCATGCTGCAGATTGGTGATCAGTGAAAAGCAGATTTCTAGGCACTAAACATCTAGTTTTAGACAAGTAGAAATAATATTCAAAACTCAAGTATAAAATTTACGTAACAACAAAAAATCAAAATGCACATGCTAACATTAATTATAATATGTAGTAATGTATTATTATAAATTAAATAAAACGGTGCTTCTGAAAATTTCTATTCCCAATATCTAACTAAAGTTTCTCAGATTTCTCTTCCGTTAAATTCTGCAATCTGTTAATATTAATTTATACGACGAGAATCAAGAGTGAACGTTCAACATCCACCAATGTAACGGGGTGTATTTAAAATTAGAAAGGATTTCCTCAACAAGCCCTCCGGTAATTCCTCTAATGTACCTTTGAAAGCGTTTCCTATAATATTAGATAAACACCCAAACTCACCGCTTTTCTTTCAAGCTTTATGGCCCTTTTTCTTTCTTTAAATTTGCTTAACACGGTCTCTACAATTAATGAATTTTCGTGACCCGCCTTACTCAGTTTGGAATTTTTGTAAAAATTTGAAACTGATTGTTATATACGTACTATTTTTATAGCCGGCACACCTCTTAGAAATCGAGAAATAACGAATATGGCACTTCTCCCGAGTATGCAACGGATGGCAGCGAGTTATGTACATTTTTCAGCATTGTGAGTATAACCCCATTGAATTAGCTTGGACATATTGTAAATAGTTTTACAGTAAACATAAATATCGTAACTGCTGATAGCGAAAGGACAAAATCTGTATGAACTTTAACACCTGAAATGTGGCAAAATAAAGTAACAGTTCAATACAACTACCCCTAGAATTAAACTTGTACAGAAACAAACGTATATCCATTCAGAGAATCAAAAGACACCTGCCGAAGGCCTCTCCAACGCCAAACACTTAGAAGATTTTTAAAAAAAACTCCCACAATTGACGATCTTCACAGTTCACTAGCAAAACGACAGCCATGACACTATAATATCGCGGCTACGTTCCTAGTACGTTCCCTAGATCACCTAGAGAATATTGACCCCATGCAAGCATGGATGAATTCATTAAAAAATGAACTTTTAAGTACTACTAACCTAACCACATCCTCTCTTGGGGTGAAATTCATTAAGAAAATTAACGTTTAATTGCTTCTATCCTAACCACACCCTCGCTAGGCCCCCACGCAAGATTGGGCCATTTTGCGAGTGAAAGAAGCCGCTTATAACATCCATACGCAGTTCATATTGCCGTAGAGGGTTGGTAGTCTGTGTAGCAGCTGAATTAGTTGCCAACTTCATTGTTTCTATCGTGCAACATAACCTAAGATGTGCTTAAAAATCGTGTTTGTTTTTCGTCGGTTTCACCAAGATTGTGTAACGGGAAAATGCCCAAAAGTATGCACAAGTCCCGTATAAGCCAGATATCGGTAGATGTTCAAGCCCATAGCTCGTGTCGAAGACGGGAGTAGGTTCCAAAATAGTAAATAACCCAGGCTTTGATGACCTTACCTGAGCTTAAAACTTAGCTTTTAGCTGAAAAGCCTAAAAGAGATACCAAAAGGGCGCTAGGAAACAGTGCCACACAAAACGATGTAATTCGTCGACCTGTCCCCACACCGACGAACACGCTGTATGTAGGGTCCACCCAAAATACCACCCTGTAGATAAACACTTCAAAATCGTGTCGGGAGACTAAATTGTGTTCTCTTTTACTTACCAAGGAACCTTTGTTGGTTCCGCAATTTAAAATAAAATAAACTTAATAAATCTTCAGCCTCTCTCTCGTTTCTCAAAACTATAAACAAAGCTTTATTCACAAAATCAAATATTATGCGGGTTGCTAGAAGCCAAGGCCCATCATCACGGCACCTAAATAAGCTTATAAAACAAAAACAAACTCTATTATTATATTCCTTTATTATTATGCTTTGAAATCGATTAAAATAAACATTCACAAAAAGATTCAAAATGATATGGTTGATTGAAGAAATGATTACCTTACAAACATCAAATAAAAGAATGACAATTATTACATAAAAATTAGGTCTGAAGGACCCGTCAAATAAATGCGTTTAGAAATCATTAAATCGCAAAATACTTATTGTATTAAACCCCTCTAAACAAACAAAATTAAACATGATTTAAAACTATTAATAAATTTAGAACATATGAACTTGTATTACTTCAAACAAAAAGAAAACGTTCAAAAGATTACTATAGAATTTAAACCACCTATTCTTCCCTTGATTTTTCCGGAAAGAATACACTATAAAGATACCTTCCTAACATTAAATAAACCAAATATTAACGTTAAATACTGAAAGCATTTAAACAAAACAACATAAAAATACAAACAAATATATGTAACATAAACAATTATTCCTTACTCTAAATCTGGAGGTCCTTTGAGTTTCCAGCAACTTTTCCAAATACAAAAGAATTAAATTTACACTAAATTTACTTACAAGAAGGCATGGTTTCAACCACAATAAATTTTTAAACACTTAACTTCCACAAACACAAAACTTTAATTTTCTCAATAACGAAGAGAATACCAGATCTCTCGATGGACACTGAAGATGGGATATTGATTCCATCAGCCAGGGAGTATGACGAAGATAGCGGAGTCAAAGAACACCAGGTACATAACGGAGATTTTCCTAATGACTAAACCAAAAGTCAAGAAGAAAGTGGGACTAAATAATTTCCAAATAACTGGCTCGACACGGTTACTTCTTTACACGATCCTTCTAATGAAGACAGGGACGATGAGCTTGTCGTTCATCTCCGCATACTAGTAAAAATACAGGTAACACCTTTCAGCATATGAACTTTTACGTTCATCCGCACAATGATGCGTCAATATTTTAATCCTCAAAGAGGCCTACCTCAAGGATTAACTCAAAATGCAAATTAATGCCCATAAACCATAAACCAAATAGAAAACTAAAGCAAATTCACAGCTACTAAAATGTCGAAATTAACCGTGCGTCACACTTAAAGATCGAAACAAAACGCGAGAAGCACCGGGTCCGCTTGGACCCGGGAGGGCGCGGTGAACACCCGCGTTCCACGGTGTCCAAATTTAGACTCCCCGAGAAAATCACAAAGTACCAACAAAGGGAACGGTTTGCAAAATAGAAAAGTCAGTTGTACACGATATCCCCAAACAAAATACAGACGATAAATTGGATAATGGAAAACTACTGAATATCATTTCTTTACTGTAGAACTGTCTTCTGCCAGACATGAATTAGCAAATTACGAACATGTTCTTTCTTGGAAATACAGTTGAAAAATATAACAAAGATTTAAAAACAGCACAAAGCACGTTCGGGTCATAAAATAATGTATCGGATTTTACTAATAAAAGAAGTATAAAACCATTTATCGAACACATTTAAATTCTTAACAACAGAACTCCAAAGAAAAATATCTGTTAGCAATATAAACAACTTGTTAAACATTAAAAAGTAAGACGAAGCGATAAATTTATATTAAATGAATGTATTTAAAGCAAAATTTAACGTAAAATTCGGATAAGTATGCAAAACTTTAAAATGACATTACAATTGGAATAATTTTCTTTACCTCCAGCCACCTAATTGTGTTCTGTGGGTAATTCTCTACCTGCTGATACACAAAAACTTGCTTTCAAAATGTCGTTTTCCTAAGGGTAGCTATATCGAGCAATTACCCAAGATATTCCTCCAATAATCATAATGCATATCTTCACTAATTTAAGTTCTTCCATTCTTGATATACGTTCGTGCCATTTTCGGTTTATTTGTCTTCCCCAGCTGACAATATTTTGCATCCCACATTATTCATTGTTGTATATCCTGTCTACTATATTAGTCTCTTTCCCGTTATTTCTCGTAACATCATTATTTCATTGATTCTCAATATCTGTTTTGATTTATTTGTGTTGGCTGTTATTTTTGCGTTTTGTTATTAATATATTGGCCCCACACAGTTCTATATATTTTTGTTTTTTTTTCTATGTTCATACTTTCACTATTTATTTGTTAATGCTCCGGATACTACGGCTGCTTTATCAGGTTGTATTTTCCTTCTTGTATTTCTTCGTAACTTGCGCCATTTCGTGATAGATACATCTAAGTATGGAAACTCCATTACTTACTCCGTTACTTTATTGTTTATTTCCAACTTATAGGGCTCTTTAGTTTTGGGACAGTTAGGCACTTGTTTGTTTGGATTTTGTTATTATTGTTATTTAATTCATTGTTTATAAATATATTTTCATCTTACCTTGCATTTCGTTTCCATATCCGTAGATAGATTTCGATGTTCTAGTTATTGCATGCCATTTGGATATAAAAACTTCATGAAAAATATTTGCTAACCTAAACCTATCTTTTTTGCTCTCTCTAGAAAGCTCCCTAGCCATGTTGCCGCTTCTATTTTAAAAGATATTGCGGCGTTGGTGCATTTTTAAATAACAAACTAATTGTACGAAAATGTGAACACTTTGTTTCTTTGTTTTAAACTTACTATGTTTTAGACTTTAATGTCTTTTTTTACTTTTGATAGATGTCGCACTTGTCACACTGTTGTAAAAGCCCGTTGATTGTGATACAAAGTACCGACACCAAACAAAAAACGATCGCACATCGAGCTCAATAACGATTTTCTCTCCGCTAAAGGCACTGTTGATCTACGTTAAATTTGACAAGTTTAAACGTTGGTGTATAAGTTTGAGGTTATTAAAACTTAAATCTTAGAAAAAGTAATAAATAATGCGTTTTCGGAAACTTAACTATTTCTGATCTGATCATGCAAATTACATGATACAGTTATTTGGGTTAATTCAATTTATTCAGAAACGGTTGCGCAACCCTACAAAATCTATTTTATAGCAATTTATAAAAAAATAATTGTGAAAGTGATGAAGATGACGACGAGGTAATAAAAAATATACACTTGCTCATACAAAGTTTGCAAAGAATAAAGAATACACAAGGCATTAATAATTACTTTTTTCTAAAATTTAAATTTTAATAACCTCAAACTTATAAACTGACTTTTAAACTTGTCAAATTTAATGTAGATCAACAGCGCCTCTAGCGGAGAGAGAATCGTTATTGTGCTCAATTTACGATCGTCTTTTGTTTGGTGTCGGTAGTTTGTTTCACAATCAACTGGCTTTGACAGTTGAAGTAGAGGCTTTTTGAGGGAAATTAGATATTTTTCGTCAATAAAAATTTTATAATAACGTAGTTATTATTAGTATAGTTAAGATTACCAATCGTTCCTAATTCAGGGGCATAACTGAACATATATGTAGTTACTGTCTGATAAAAAGGTACGTATGTATACATATAGCCACATTTCATAGGTAAATTTCCAGATTGCGTGCTTTTCAATTAAGAATTAGCAAAAGATAGACACTTGTTATTGTCATCACCATGTGTAGCAGTAGGGGCAATGTGTAGGTAATATGTATGTAGCAGTAACGAAACAAAAATATGATGAATGAAAACATATTCATATTCATCGGATACAGAAACAACAATGGTTTTAGTGAAGGTGGAATTTATATTAGATTATACAAATAATTTAATTTCTACGTTGCTAAGAACCTTTGTTTTATGGGGTTTATTCTGTTGTAATGTGGTTTTTTAGTAGCGCAATTATTATTGTATATACACAATTGTTTCTCCACTTCAAGAAAACTGTAACATTTAAAACCTAGTGCAGACAAGATTAAACACTTTAAGTTGGGACAAGGGGGAGTAAATATCTTACAAGGAAACCCTTTCGATTACGCTAATTTTTTTGAAATACTGCAGAAAGTAAAAAGTAAAAAGCATGTAATTTTTTTATTTGTGAAAAAAAGTTTCTGGGTGGTTAAATTACTCCTCAGTTAGACCTGTTAAGAGCTAGTTTTACAAAAGTTTCTATCTAATGTATCGACTGAAAGGTATTTTGTATTATTGATTAAAAGAGGTATTTCTGGATTTATTTCATACATATCAGATCGGTACTTCTACTTTGAGAAATAATCTTACCCCCTACACACAAAGAAATCAGTAAAGAGCACGGATTGTTAATGTTAATAATATTATTAATATTAATATTAATATAATACAAATGTAAGTACTGTTTTAGAAGTATGGCAATTTTAAGAATTTATTGTTTAAGTATTCTACAAACACAATATGCCTAATTGGTTTCATGCGTAAACACAATACATACTCTTACCTCTGGGCAATGTACGAACTAATCATTCATAAGAAAATTTACAAAAAAACCTATGTATATTTGTAATCTGTTTTTTGGGACTCTATAATAAATTGTGGGTTTAAAATCAGGACTCTAATTTTTGCCATCATAGCCTAAAACAGCGATTCTCAATCTTTTGTATTTTGCGCTCCCTTTTTACCTTGAATAATTCTACGCCCCTTGCATAATTAAAATAACTCAGTACGCAGGATTTTAAACTTGATTTAGCAATGCTGAGTATTGCAGTAGATATAGTGCAGTCGCACCGTACTATTACTGATTTAACTGTTACCCAAAAGTCCACGGCAGACACCGATGAATCTAGAACTTTCTGAATTAAAAATACGCGACTATAAAAGTAGCGCATCTGCTCGTGAGTTGTTAGTTGTTCCATTGGAACGCTGAGGCAAAATTGTATATTTACGTACATGCGTAGTAAATGTGGATAGAGGCAATTTTAATCGGAAGCAAGTGCAAGCTTGAGGACGAAGAAGCTTCTACTTCATCAACAAAGCCCAATACCAGTGCTAATTCTATTATAAAATGAAAAACACGAAAATATGACCACGCGAAAACTTTGGTTTTAGAAGCATTGAAATCAGTGGTGAAAAAAAACCTCAGTGTGTTATTTGTTTCAGAATCTTGGCTGCAGATAGCATAAAATCGAATAAATTGAACAGGTATTTAGAAACCCCGCACAAAGAATATATCGGTAAACCCCGTGAATTTTTGCAGGAAAACTCAGATCTTTCGGGAAACAGAAGTCAAATGTCCACAAAGTTCTCGCAGCAAATAGAAGAGCTTTACTGGCATCGCCCAAAGTGACTTGTAAAATAAACAAATGTAAAAAGCCAGTACCACCTTTTCTACCAGCTATAGACATTGCAGAAACAATGTTTGGTGAACAACTAAAGAAGATTCGTCTGTCAGATGATACAATTTGCCGAAGAGTTAATGATATATCTGTAGACATTTAGCAACAGCTTAAAGCTGGATTAGTTGGAAAATTACACTAACGATTCCCATTTGATTTGCAGTATCAGATTCTGTCAGGGTATTTTGCAAACCTATACAAGGAAGAGCAACTGGTATCGGTTGTTCAGAACCACAAACGATGCTATTGTTAGTGCAAACTTGCAGTGGAAAGATTGTGTTAGAGTTTGGACAGTTGTATGCTTGCCAGACGCAGGATTTTTGACAGAATCAGAATCTATATGAAAAAATGGGAATTGTCATTAAAAGAATTAATGACCAAGAAAATAATAAAAATCATTTTAATAGATACCCCACTGGGAAATAACGTTGACATATCCGAAACTTTTGCCTTAGATGCACCAAGAATTTGTTATTTACAGTGTTCAACAGCCCGCGTTCGCAGTGTATAACGCAGGACGTATAATTACCAACCTAATGTTAAATTTCATGACCTGCTCGATTTTCTTTTTAATTGATCACACCGTACTTTCCTCGACGTTATCAAACTTTTCCGCCAAGGTGAAGTTAGCCACTACAGCAGTTTGTTTTATGCGCATGCGCCTATTTATTAATTTTTATTTAATGTTTGTTACGTCGCCAATTTGGGTTGGCGTTGCGTTGATGTTTAGAGGTGCCAGCGTTTTATTATCTTATTTTGTGTTTTATTCTTTTCTACTTACTGCATTAAGTACCATTTATGCAATAATTGAAACAATATGGGTATTTATGTGTTCTTAAATTTTAGGTTGTGGTTTACACTATTGAACAAGACCGATTTGCTTTAGAATTCTGTAATAGCCAATCTTTATGGGGTTATACTATCATTTATTTATTGAGCAGATCTACGACGATGAATTGCAACATGCGTATTTCCAGCAGAATAATGCACCTGGCCACACAGCCTTACACACTCTACAATATTTTGAGGAATTTCATGGAGTGACAAGAAAAACAGTAAATTGTACATTGAATACATAAAAATATTGCAACTAAGCAAAACAAATAAAACAGCAAGCGAAACAAATAAAAAAATAATTAAAAAGAATATAAATAATATGATGAATGCATAAGATTTTAATCCAACAGAGTGACAGCAGCAGATTTTACAAAAACAGCACTAAAGTTTCTCGATGTTTTATATTTGAAGCAAAAGATCGCATGTGCTTTGAAAACAGCTATTGCTTAATTAACTAAGATACCTAGTTTCATTTGTTCTTGTCACTTTCTTGCTTCAGAGCTAAGATAGGTGTAGCGTTATGTGCAATAATTTTTTTTAATGCAGATCACTGAATATCGTGTGGTCATAGAATCTTTTACAACAGATTATGGTAGCAGTAGCTAACGGGTTTATGTCGAGTCAGCACCGTCTATGTCAAGTATCAAACACTAGGAAAAACTTTTCAAGTGGAGTCGGCAGTCAATCGAAGATGATCCCCAACCTGATCCACCAGTGGAGGTGACCTGGCATGACGTTGTGTCAAAAGCAGAAGCTCTTGCTGTTAAGGATACAAGATTAAAGCACAAGATCGTAACAGAAAAAGCTAGAAATTTAGTTATGTACAACAGTGTTACGGATTCTACGTGACCATCTCGGCATGTCAAAAGTAAGCGCAATATGGATTCCCAGAGTGCTCATTTCTTTTGAAAACAAAGAAGGAAGACAGACAGTACCGTTGCGGAGGTTGAGACGTGGATTTATTATTATGAGATCAAGAGAATGAAGGCGTATTGGTTCAGAATCACCTAAAGGATTTTGTGTGTTTGTTGATCGAGTTAGGACCACCCTCTACAGTATTTTACTACTATTATATTTTTAATGTTGCTTTAATAGAAAGTCGCCACGCATTATTGTTTGTGTTACATTCTAAACTAAATGCTAAAAGGGATTTCTCGTTTTTGAGGTTTAAACTAATGTAATTAATTTATTGATTTGTTTCACACATATTGTAGGATAATTCAATTTCATCAACTTTTGTTTTACTAGCATAGATAATTTTGTTCTGGTTTGGCAATAACTTTCGATTTATGTAGTACTAAGTACTTACTTAATTGTATTAAATGTAATAATGAAACATCGATTGCCGTATATAAAATAGTTATATTCATTATTAAACAACACTTATTATGCACTTTGTGGCACTTTTTTAATTACTCCTAATATTTATTGTACATATCAGGTACCTAGTTAATGCTCTCTTTATTATAAAGCTTATTTTGAGTTTATCTGAATCTATACATTGTATATCCAATTAACAAAAAAGCTTCTCGGTGTTTTTTATAGTGACGATGATAAAATTACAAAATTACTTATTGTTATTATTATTATTACATTTCAATCTGAGATTTTTAATTATCAGTCCTTTGAATCAACGCAACCCAACTATAATTCTTCCATTTACTAATATATTACTTTCTAGCTAGTGCATCCTGAAAGACATTTTGTGAATACCTAGTTAATTTTGAATCAAATAAAGCAACTACACTAAAAAATGTCAACTGAGATGACTGTGTTTTATTAAATTCATCCTAGCAGAATGATATCACAAGATGACATGTATATTTTTCCTACAATAAAAGTGTTGTATCCAGAAATAGTAACACGAAAAAATTGAAAAGTTTAATCAATGTTTGTCGAGCACTTTATATGAAAGTAAAATTAAACAACAAATAAAACGTATAAATTCGAATTATTAAATTGAAAAACCTCTAATGTTATGTACCTTTTCAGAAAAGCAACTTTAAAAAAGGTAACTTTAAATACCTTAATACCACTTCATTGTGTATTTTCATTTTATATCTTCACCTATACCGGGTTTCCTGCGTGTTAAGTATTAAAGCGTCAAGTATTAACTGGTAGTCTCTTAGGATTTATTTTCGAACAAAGATAAAGTTTAAAAAATAGCTTGTCTTTATTTCTTTTTTTGTGAGTCTATTGAATCTGTAAGGAAAAAAATAATTTTTTTTCTCCTTCGCAATAATTTATTTTCTTTCTTACGCCTCCTGTTAACTAATGCTTTTAGACTTCTTTAATCGCATTAATTTCGCGTTCGAGAAATCTTCAGAGACTCCTTGCACAAAATTGTTAAACTTATCAAATAAAGTTCTTTCTGTAAATTAAATTTTTCTTTTCACTTTTGTTAAAAACCTTACGAATTCTATTTTTATTTTTATCGCCGAATTAAATATGTGTTTTACAATGAAAATGCATGTAGATAAAGTGACAAGTTAACATTTGTATTAAGATAAAAAATCTTATCTCGCTTGCATATCATTAATGTCGTAAAGACTCGCGTCTACAAATTTCCTTGGATAATAAAGAATTGAGATTTTTTACTATTTAGTAATACACAAAAAGTAAAATTCGAGATGCAAGAACAAACAATAGCAAAACAATCTGTACTCACCGAAAATCAACAACGTCAGATCAGAAACTGCCAGATTGAACAAATAATAATTGGTAGCTGTATGAAGAGCAGGATGGCGAATAATAACAACACAAACACTAATATTCCCCACGAGACCGGTAACAAAAATAAGAACATTCACAACGGTTAACGGGATAGCCACTTCTAGCGGTTGCTGTCGATTTCCCCTTTCATTCTCGAGAAAATCCCATACGGACGTGGTCTTGGTTTCTGTAAAATTTTCGCTTCCTTCAGAAAGAACGTCAAGGATGAACGGGCCCATTTCTATTAAGCGAATACCGGAGAAAACTGCGCGGAGCGTAAGTTTTCACACGAGAAACTCATAACTGTCAATTTTATTTAATTTAAACAGGAATGTATAAATTTCCATAAATTTAATATCTTTTAAGATATGAGAACATTGAACACACTTTTTTTATAACATCATATCGATTCGATCGGGGAAAAATGGAAGTCACGTCTGTTTGGAATAATGTATCGCTTTCGTGGCGTACGAGTTTTATTTTCCCCCCTTTTACTTTTTAATTTTTTTTCTGGTTAGTCCGCGGTGGTAAGATAAACTTTAATAAAAACGAATATATAGGAATATTTAGTCGAATTACTTTCGGAAACTCATTTAAAAAACGTCATATTCAAAACTAAGAGCGGAAATGAACTTTGGAAAAGTTTTAAGCTAACGAGAACCGAATTTTATCCCAAATTATTAAAATGATAATTTGAACATTTTATCGGAAAGTTTGAACTTAATTTTATTTACTATACGTATGTATATTTAATTATCACATCCACCGTAATTAATATTCGACTCCCACTTGGATCGCTCGTTCGCTACTAACGCTTTATACAGAATCCGGTAATGATCTCAGCGACTCCGTGTTCCACAATCATCACTCTATGCCGCATTTCACCATTATATTCTCTCTCCTAATTATGACGCTATAATTTATTAGAGCTTTTGCTCTACATCTGTTAAGCAGTTTGCACTATAAGATCTCTCAAAGGGGATGCGCTAACACGAAGTAAAATCGCGATAAAATTTATTCCAGGTACTCTCAAAAGCAGTTGACGAAAGCACTTTCTTATAAATATTAACGCTTCGACGTTGGCAGATTTTTGCGAAATTGTTTTAACCGGCACTAACTTTTCCAGTGACTTGAGCTTGAAAAGATATAATTATAGCCCTTGCTAACGAGATGTTGCAGAGTTTTGTTTATGAAAGGGCAAGGTCTAAAAATGTAAACCGCCCCAATTAGTTTTGCATGTAATCGCGGGTTAGGATTCTAAATGAATTATTAGCATGGCGCTCAAGTACCTAAAAAGAATTAATTCGAAGGTTTAGTAAAATAATTGGCTACTTCATTAACTCTGTCTACTGTATTAACTAATTGATGCGTAATCTAATAATCTGATCTATACATAGATATTCGAATACGGTACTTACATTCGGTTTTGATTGATCATCACGATTATATTGCTGGTTAATTAAAGTTAATGTAAACACAATATACACGTCGATGAGTTTTAAACGAAAAGCTTTGCCACCAAATTTTAATGAAATGTGGAGGTGTAATATTGACAAAGTTAACAAAAAAAAAGGTTTCCAATAGCCTTCGCTTGTAATTAACCAAATTATTTGAATTTATTATCATCAACATTCGGTTAAGTTTAAACTCTTCGCTTTTCGAAATTTTTAATTCTGTTCTAGAAGTAACGTATTTAGAATCAATACATTATAAGCGCATCAAGTACCTACGCAAGCGAATTTTGAAAATATCAAGAACAGTGGCGTATCAAAGTTATAGCAAATAGTTAAATACTCTCGGTAAAAATCCAATTATGTGAGAAATACAGTTTTTGCTTTAAGTTAGAAAATTAAATAAACGGCTAATGTAGAACTACACTGTCATGTTATTTACTTTTATAAACCTAATTAATAGATAAGATAACAAATATAACGTGTAACAAACTTGGAAAGTTGTTATTGTCTTCATATAAGATAATAGCAATTAATAACATTAGTAGAGTGTTATTTCTCAGGTAGCACAATTTTTTCAATAAAGGAAAATTAAACAACTAATGACAAAAACTTGCCTAGAAATACAACGGATTCATCGCCACTACCGATTCAAATTGTTAGTTCCAAAGAAAAAATGCGACGTTTTACCCAGGCAGTGCCACGGATAATAGAGAAAACACGGTGGATGCTCGACGTCAGCAAAGTCCCAACAAGCCAGTGTTGCCAGGTGTGCCGATTTCTAACCTTAAAAGGAATATTAGTGGGAATTTATTTGGTAACAGTTCGATACAGCTACTCCTAGGATTTAACTTTTACAGAAAAAAATTCAACCTTACCAATGCATGTATATCCATTCAGAGAAGCAAAACACACCTGCGGAAGGTCTCTCCGACGCCAAACACTTAGAAAATTTTTAAGAAAACTGAAAATCGGCGATCTTGACCCTTCACTAGCCATGACACTAATATCGCGGCAACGTTAGTGCTACTGTCGGACAGAGTACCAACCGACAGCAGCACAACCCAATTTCCCTAAATCACCTGGAGGACATTCACCCTGCTGACCCGCGCAAGATTGGGGTTGAAATTCATTAAAAGAATAATCGTTTAATTGCTTCTAACCTAACCACCCTCTCGTTTCGGCCCCCCGCGAGTTTGGGGTGGAATTCATTAAAAAGATGATCGTTTAATTGCTTCTAACCTAACCACCTCCTCGCTTCGGTCCCCCCGCACAATTGGTGTGGAATTCTTATACGCGGGTCATGTTGCAGTAGGGGGTTGGTAGTGTGTGCAGCAACTGATTTAGTTGCCAACTTCATTGTTTCTATCGTGCAACATAACCTACGATGTGCTTAAAAATTGTATTTGTTTTTCATCGGTTTCACCAAGATTGGATTAATTTTCTTTACCTCCGGCCATCTATTGTGTTCTGTGAGTAATTCTCTACCTGCTGATACCAAAAACTTGCTCTCAAAACGTCGTTTTCCTAGGAATAGCTATAACGAACTGTTGAAAACCACTGGTAAATTTAATTAGTGACTTTTTATTTTTTAAGTTTTTTTTTAGTAATAATATAGAAAAAAAATGGCTGTAGTGTCATCGTAATAAAAAGATTTCTGATTTATTTTGTGTTAAATAAACGAAATAAAACACGATTACTATAATACTATTTTATTTCTGTCAGCTTCTTTTCTGTAATCGTAACAGGTTAAGGGTCCAGTCGCATAACAGTCATAAAATGTGTTTTTCGTGGTACATATAATAAATATATACGTTTTTTTCTTGTGTCTTCGTGCTGTTGTTGGCGCATAATCACCTAACCGAGGCGAAGTTCAACACGAGTAAGCTGTTAAAATAAATATTAAAATAAAAATAATAAATCGGAATGGACCAAAAACTAGTATCAGGTGTTAAACTTACCGGCGATAACAGGGTAGTTTGGAAATTTTAAACGTCGGTCGTGTTAAAAAGGCAAGGTCTCTTTGAAATAGTAACCGGTGAAAAGATAAAACCTGAAAAAATGAAGAGAAAGAAGTTGCAGAATGGTTGAAGAGAGATGCAAAGGGTCAAGAGATCCTACTTACAGAAATGGAAAAGAGGCCTTTAATCCATTTACTATCCTGTGAAACTTCAAAAGAAATGTAGTCCAAGTTGAAGGCAGTGTACGACAAAGAATCAATGGTCAGTGTCCACCTGTTACAACATAAGTTGTTTCGTAATGGAATTCTGAAATGAGTGCTATATCTCTAAAATAAAGAGGTAAGAAACAAATTAAAACGGGCAGGTGAAAATTTGTCAGACAAAACGATAATATTAAAAGTTTTGATGTCACTACCGGAAAAGTACAAACATTTCACATCGGCTTGGGAGTCAGTACCTGAAGATAAACAGACACTGGAAAAAGTAACATCTAGGCTGTTGATTGAAGAGAAAAGAGCCAAATCTATTGGAGGAGATAATGCACTAGTAAGTAAAAGTGAAGCAAAAGACACCAACCATAAAGGGGATAAAAAACATACAGTCAAGTGTAATTTTTGTCATAAACCGGGGCATTATGCAAGAAATTGCTTTAAGAAGAAGAATAAGAAAGAAGCGAAACATTGTAGCTTTTGTAAAAAGGCCGGACATGAATCAGAAAGTTGTTGGTTTTTCAAAAACAAGATAGATTCCAATAAAAGAAGTAAATCTCCTGTTTTCAATGCGTTTATAGGATCCTGAGAGATTGTAAATGCTGATGATTGGTGTATGGATACCGACGCTAGCGAACATATTGTGATGATATTAAAATTGTAAATGTGATGATTAAAAATGTAGTAATATTTGAAAATGATAAAAAAAAGAGTATAAAAAAAAATTTTGTTTTTTGTTTGATAAATGTAATAACAGTAAAATATAAATAAATTAATATTGTCAAGAAAATAGCGTTTTAATAAAAAAAATTAAGAACCAAACGAAGAAAAATAAGGACCCTGAGAAAAAGAGGACTCCATATCATAACATAAAAAAATTGGCGCCCAACGTGGGGCAAGTTAAATAAAAGACATAATTATCATTTTGTTAGTTGTCTGTTGGTAGTGGAAAGATGTCAAAGCGAGGTAAATCGGTAGATAGTAGAAAAAGGGACAAAAGAGAGGAAGAAAATATTGAAATTGAACAGATGGAAGAAGAAAGTACAAGTATGGAAGAGACCATGGGAGATGTTGAAAAGGGAGATAAAGAGCAAAAAGAAATAAGACAACAACAACCAGATTTACTTAAAATATTAATAGAAATGAAACAAGACCAAGATAAAAGATTTGAAGACCAAGCTAAAAGATTAGAAGAGATTAAACAAGATAATACTAAAAGATTTGAAGAAATCAATCATAATCAAGAGAAAAGATTTGAAGAAATTAAAAGAAAATTTGAAGATCATGAGAATAGATGGGATAATATTGTTAAAAACATGAGAGGTGAAATACAAGAAGAGGTGAATAATAAGATAGATGAATGTCAGAATGAAATGCGTAGGAAAATAGAAAGACACCAAGAAGAAATTATCAACATGTTACAAATAAGGGATGCAGATATAAATGAGAAACTTAAGGAGCAAGAAAAAGCACAAGAAAACTACCAGCAGAATGTGAAAATAGAATTAGAAAAAATAAACAAAAATGTTGAAGAGAAATCAACAGCAGGTAATCATGGACCAAGTCATTATTGTATATTAGATAGCGGGATTCAAAATATGGCAAAATTCTCAGTCAACCACAAACGAATAAATCCAAAAGAAAGTATTAACAGTTTACCAATAAGAAAAGCAAATCTTAAAAATAAGATAAAGAATAATTACAAAAGAGAAAAAAATTATCAAAATAACAATAATAATAAAGAAAAATTGAAATGTACTATTAATTGGCAGACTAAACTAAGAAGAGCAAGAAAAGCGGAAAGAAGAAACACAATGAAGATGACAATGGAAAATAAGAGGTTGGAGGGGATCAAAGTCAAAAGAAAATCTAAAAATAAGACTAGAAAGAAAAATAAGGAATCAAGGTATAAAATTTTTAAGAAAGATAAAAAAACCAAAATAAGGATGGAAAAATATAAAATTATGATGAAAGAACATTTGAAGAGTTTACAATCAGGAGTCAGAAAGGAACAAAGAAATTACAAATACAGAAAAAGAAAGAAAATCAAAGAACTAGAATAAATGCTACAAGAGAATGTTAAAGTAAAAATTAGAAGCCAATGTTGACAAAAATAACCAAAGAAGAATAGGGAACATTTCGTATTAGGTTTGACAAGAAGGTATGAATGATGCTTGAATGAATGTGTTAAAGATAATCATAATGAGTTAAATAATTATTAATGAAGTATTATTAAAATGATGATAATTATGAAGATTTGAATATGAAGTTAGTAGAATAATAATGATAATAATAATAAATAATTAATGATATGATTGATAATATTAAAAGAAAAGGTCAAAATATGATCCTTAATATGAATAAGTAAAGATAAAATATGATATTGAAGTAGATAAATGAGGCAGGGAGTTAAGTTATGTGAAGAAAACGTTACTACTAGAGAAAATATTTTTTGCAATTTCTTAAGAAGTTGTAGAAAATGATTTGTATGAATGCAGCATGAATGAAAGCTAGTTGGAAAATAGAGGAAAATAAGGGAGAAATAGGAAGGAAATGTGAAATAAAATAAAAATATCGAATATTGAGTTAAAAAAAAACAATAAAAAAAAATCCTGTATAAAATGTTAATAATGCTAACTAAACTTATAAAATTTTAAATTGTTATTCTGTTGAAATAATGTAATGTCAAAGTGACAATTAACAAATGTCAAAGTGACAATTAATAATGTCAAAAATGACAATTAACTAATGTCAAAAAAAATGAATGAATGACAGTTGCCTAATGTCAAAATGACGTTCGACAAATGTCAAAGTGCAAGATCGTCAATTCAAATAACTAGTTAGAATAAAAACATAAAATAAAACACCATTAAAAAAATGATTATGTATATCACGAAACAAAACAATATCTATTATATTACATAAGACAAATAAAAGAAACAAAGATCAAATTGTAATGGAATTCACAATTGCAAATAGAAGATTAACATGAAGTTGTGGAGAATGTGAGAGTGGTCAAAAATCAAATCAAGATTTAGATACAGAAGTAAGTGGTCAATAAAAATATAATTTACGACAAAACGTAAAGCCACCTCAAAAACTTGAAGATTATGAACTTGTTTGTGATGAGAGCTTATGAACATATGAACATGAAATAGAAGAACCTACAACATATTGTAACGCGCCATCCCTCGAAGATGCTAGAAAATGTCCCGAACAGTTGCGAACAAGCTGGTCGAATGTGCCGAAAAAGTCTCGAACTATCTAGAGCTTCCCACCGTCGATTGTGCAGGAAAATGGCGGGAATCTTCTAGCCTCATCGAGAACTAACGCGGGAACGAATATAAGGCTGCGTTGATCGAGCCAATGAGAGTTCTACAGTCAATCAGCTAGTAGTTACGAACGAAATAAATGTTAAATAGTGATAAATACATTCTTCTGTACATAATTAAATAAATAATTTAGTGTAAATAAATTCTGGAAATAAATATTAAAAATAAAAAACGTTTTTGTCAAAACGTAACAATATGAAGAGGCAATGTCAAGCGAAGAAGCACTTAAGTAGAAGGAAGTCATAAGAAATGAAGTTAGTGCGTTAAGTGAAAATGATACGTGGGTGATAGAGAGAAACGTGAATAGTGTTGAAGTAATTGAGTCTAAGTGGGTTTTTACGAAGAAGAAAGATGAAGCAGATAGTATTGTTAAATACAAAGCAAGACTGATAGGCACAGGGTTCCAACAAACTCATAATTATTTCTCAGATACATATACTCCTGTAGCAAAACTATCTTCAGTTAGAATTTTCTTAGGGATTTGTAATTATTTAAGAATTTCTATTTACCAATTAGATGTTTGTACGCTTTTCTAAACGGGGGATGTTTACATTTCTTTACCAAAAGGGTTTGAACAAAAAGAAGAAACCGTTTGTAAATTAAAGAAGTCATTATATGGTTTAAGGACCTCATCCAAAAGTTGGAATGAAAAATTTCATGAAATGATGTTTTCATTATTGTTTATAAGATCAGAAAATTAATATTGTTTCTATGTCAAAGTGACAGATTCATATAAAATTTTTATTTTACTTTATGTTGATGATCTTCTAATTTCTGGGACAAACGAATTAGAGGTCAACCATGTAAAAACCATTTAAGCTCGAAATTTTAAAATGAAGGACATGGGCGTAGTTAAATATTTCTTGGGCATGATTATTAGTCAAAATGTCTTAAAAGGGGAAATTTCATCAAACTCAATTTTTCAAAAGAGTATTAATCAAATTCAATGTGCAAAATTGTAAACCTTCTAAGACACTTATGGAACTAAATTTTAACCACGATTCATTAAAAAGGAATAAATCAGAAAATTCAGAGATTGAACATAAATGTAGGAGAGTGATTGGTTCTTTAATGTTAATGTTATGTACAAGGCCTGATTTATGTATTTCTATAAGTATATTAAATAGATATCAAACTTGTGCGAGTCAAGAGTTGTGGCAATGTCTTTAAAAGAATTTTAAGGTATATACAGGGTACTTTGAATTATAGTCTTGTTTTTAAAAGTAGTAAGCTTGATAACATCATTGAGGGGTATGCCGATTCAGACTGGACTGGTGACAGAACTGATCGCAAATCAACCACTGGGTACGTTTTTAAACTTTTTGGAAATACTGTATTGTGGACTTCACAAAAACTGTCAACCGTGGCTCTGTTATCTACTGAGGCTGAATACGTGCATTACGTAGCTGAAAGTGAAGCATGTTGGCTTCGATATTTGATAAATGATTTTAAGATTCAAAATAACTATGTGTGCATAGTTTTTTTGAGGATAATCAATCTGTAATAAAAGTGTGTAAAAATCCTGAGTTTCACAAGCGCTTAAAGCATGTGAATATTAATTACCATTTTATACGTGACAAGGTTAAGGAGGGTGTTGTGAATATAAAATATATAAGCACTAATGAACAATTGGCCGATATGTTCCCAAAGCCCTTAAATCGGGTCACACTTAAGATTTTTTGTTTAAAGTTAGGTATAAAATAAAAGAAAGTTTTTTTTGATCTGCTTTTAAATTTACCATTGAGGAGGTGTGTGGAAAACCACTGGTAAATTTAATAATTTAGTGACTTTTTATTTTTAAAGGTTTTCTTAGTAACATAAAATGAAATGAAAAATGGCAGAAGTGTCATTAATATTGTAGTAAAAAGAATTCTGATTTATTGTGTTAATTAAACTAAATAAAACACAAATACAATTTTATTTCTGTCAGCTTCTTCTCTGTAAACGTAACAAAATTAATTTAAAAATTTTCTTTTCCAGGCGTAAGATTCGAACATACGTACTCTTATCTCGGGTAAGATGCATTAACCAACCGTGCTACCTAAGCAGGTATACTGCTTGGCTTTATAACTGTAAGTTTGGATCATTCCAAATATTATGAAATATTGAATTTAATAATTTCTTGAGTTAATTACCAGCGGCACAAAAAATTTTTAAATTAATTTAATTAATGTAAAATCTAATAAAGTGACCGCCAAAAAAAACACCCACCCCGAAATATTTTGCAAAACTACTTTGAAAATTATTAATTCCAATGCCACGACGGTTGAATGATGTAATACAAGCTGGAGGAGGACATACACACTACTAATAATTACTAGCAGGTCTATTATAAACAGCCGCATTTATTGTTTTTAATTAAGAAAGTATCGTATTTAGGTTGTTTTTGTTACTTCTTAAATTAAATTTAATTTTGTATTAATTTGTCTTTTTTTTAGCTAATCTGTACATCCTGCGTCAACAGTGAATAGTTCTTAAATCAAATAACAATCACTGGTTAAAAATAATAATTGTTAAAGTGGGTTTGGAAATATTTCAGAGTGGCCGGTTTTTTTGCCGGTCAGTTTATAAAGACTTCATTAATAGTTTAATGTTTGTCTAGAAGGATTAACTCAAGAAATTATTAAATTTAATATTTAATGATAGAATGCTTGTTATTCCAAAAGAAAAACCTAAAAACTCGCATGATAAATTTCATTCACAATTTGGGATAACTTTGATCAGTACCATAATTTTAATGTACCAAAATGTATAATGATAATACACTGTGAACCATTTTACCACTTTGTATTTTGAGGTGAGGTTCATTACCTAAGTAAATATCACATTGCTATGTTATTATTAAACATATAGCACCTGTCAATGTACTTGAAAGTTGGCAAGCCTTGCAGTTGCTTGGTTATTCTCATTGTTGTTGTTTTCTAAAAAAGGAAATGTTATTTCCAGTCAATATAAATGCAATGCAAAAGCGTGCAAATGCACAGTGGAAAATAAGATAACTGAAACTGACGATACACGAATGTCGTGACTGGTATTCCCTAAAATCTTTCTCCCGATAATATTAACTAAATGTTTTTCAGGGTATTTTTCAGTATTCCAACAATTGGGATATCGACACTGAAAGGTTTAACAAATATTTAAAACCAATTATGTGGAGGATGAAAGAAAAATCCCTGTTTTATTAATTTCTTTAAGTGTTTAATGTTGATGGAATTATCGTATTCAGATTTACCCAGTACTAAAACCTACAAAGACCTATGCTCGTTATTATCAAACCAATTCGCACCAACAGTCTAAACGATTAGTTTGTCAGAGTACAAAAAGCTGCAATGGAATGTAATTTCAAGCTTCGCTAGACGAATATTTTAGACAAATTTATCACTGGTACGTGTAGAGGAAATGTATTAAGACAGATTATGTATAGAAGACGTTAGGTAATTCTCTGCAAGAACTGGTTGACATAGCTGTCCGTAAAGAAACCATTTTACAAGAAAGTGCAACGATTCCAATAAATAAGATCACTATTTGCAAGAAACAGGAGTCTGGTAGAACCAAAATTATTCCAAAATTTAAAACAGATGAGCAAAAATTTCAGTCTGAAGAGAATAATAATAATTCTTTATGTTTTGTTTGTGGTAGGGCATCCCACAACTTTAAGAAATGTAGACTTAAAGCTTCTTATTATAGAGTTTACTGTAAAAAAAGGTCCTATTTCTACTTTCTCTGTTATGTTTATTGTAAGTTATTGGATGTTCGAGGTTTGCTAGAAAAATATCTGAAAATGGTTGAGAAAAACCAGATACAATTTAGTATCAATATATATATATATGCCCCAACTACTACCTTAGGCGAATAATAACGCTTACCACGCATCTTATTTTTGGTTCTCGGGGACAGAAAGAGGTCATTTGATGCTAGATCAGGCGAATACGGACAATGCGACGTCAATTTCACTTTTTCACTGACTAAAAAGTCAACAGTTTGTGAAGCTGTTTGGCCACTTGCACTGTCATGGTGAAGAAGAATGCGCCGATTTGGTTTGTTTTTTCTGATTTCACCGATTACTTCGGGCAAACAAATAAACCGTTGTATACCAATCAGCATTCACAGTTCTTCGATCCTCTAGAACTATGGTTGCTTCCTTTTGACTCACCTCGAAACATCCAAGCAGTGGATTGCGTAAAAATGTTTTAGGGGTTTTTCGATATACGCCCTAGGAAGGTCAGAATAAAATATAGTAACGGCGGGCGTAAGCTTACGTTTACTTATGTTGTAAATTTTATTCTGGCCTTTCTCGGACGTATATTGGCGACTGTTAGTTGAAGTTTAATGCGTTGGTAATGCCGTTTTCCACCATTTGCGATTTTATATGGGATTTCACGCTTTATCTTGTGTTTAAAGTGACGCCTCAGTTACGTGTTCAGGTATAAGATCAGATCTTTAATTTATTACAATTCAGTATCTTGTTTTTACTCGTTTTCAGAATAATTCTTTCTACCTTGTATCATCGTTTCGAGTTTTGGAAAGGCTGTTTTTACGTTGACTAACCAAATTGTTAAAACACCGCTTCCTTCTATTTGGACGTTGCCGTGCAGACCATCGAGTAAACCCCGATAAAGCTTATTTTACTACGAATTAATAAAATAACATTTGTGGCGCCAGCACTTCATAAATGGTTCAACCTACTTCCAATCGACGAAAAAATCTAGTAAGCTTTAGATTTTAATATACGCATGCAAGGTACAATATTCGATTATCTTTATATCTGCTTGCAATTGTGTTGTTTGTGTGAGGAATGATGTTTAATATTATCTTGCATATTGACAATAAACTAAGAAAAATGTTCCTTATTGCAAAGTAATTTCTGAAAACAATATTTGATTGTTTGTCTTAACAAATTGATTGTTAGTTTCATTACTGAATTTCTTTGTCCGTTTGATAATATGACGAGACAATATTGAATCGTTAATTTAATCACATTACTGTTAAATTCAATATTGCGTGGAAAATATTTAGTGTTACATTCTATACGAGGAATGCTTTAAAAGTATTTGTATGTTTTTTAAATCTTTTATTAAGTCACCGATTTGTGATAAACAGAGTGGTCCAACGAAAACGAAACTGAATAACTTTATAGTATAATTTTTCAAAATAAACGCAAAAACACTTCGGTTTGTATTGGAGGAGGGAGATGTTTTGACATGTAATTCGAATCCTAAATCTCAACCCCCTAGGATGGGCGTCAACCACTCAAAGATTTTTAAAGGAAATGGGGTTCAATTGGCACATCATTAGAAAGGCCTTTCAATTTGCCATATACTTAGTACCCTTTGAATTTTTAAATTCGGACTATTTGTTTTGAAGATACATGGTGTGAAACCTAAAACATAAAAAACTTCATGATCTTCAAATTTGTACATGTGACATTTGTTTCTCGCGATTATGTCCTTAATTTCTTTGCTTGCTTCTAACCTACTCGATGAGTTTATATTGCGCGATTCCAAGTTTATGGATTTTTGTGCTCTACTCGAATTTGCCCTATGAATTTACATTTTACAATCTCAACATCCTAGATATTTTCGTTCTTTTCTAATCTGATCAATGACTTTGTTTCTTGCTATTTTGTAATCCTTAATTTGCTACGTCTGTCGTAACCCGGTCATGTTGATTGTTGCTTACCTAGACTACAGAAAAACTCTTGTATAGTGGAGGTACTACTTTATTGTGGAGATTTGTATTACTAATTGAAATGCGTTTGCTGTAGATATTGGAATGATGCAGTTCTCCAATTCTACATTTTTGTATTTTGTTTATTATTGTAGCTGCACTGTTGACTAATGAATGCAGAGTGGGTGAGTTCTTGTACAAAGTGTTCCTAAATGTTTCTGGGTTCAGTTGGCAATGGAATCTACGTAATTTTGATGTGCCGCCTTGTTGATTTATTTGTCAGTTGCAAATATCTTTGTTCTGCATTAGCAATTTAGTTCATCTTGTGCTGGAATTCGTTGTATTGTTCCATATTTTTTTCTCTAATTGCGCTTATTGTATAAAAAAAGTCTTTTTCAGGACTAAATTTGTAGGTGTATTCATAGTAAAACTCTTACATACTGTAAATATTAAAAAATATTAATGAAATTTATTTTCAGCATCATTGTAAACAATGCTCTATGCTGTTCAACAAGACACGTTAATCGTTACGTCTTATTACACAAACCTTACCTCCCAGAATTTCACTTCAAATGAGTATCCCTTTAAGTACTTGCCAGAAAATTCAAAAAACAACTAAAGCTATATCCTTGCAAAATAACGACTGTGCAGGACTTTACACCACCAGATTATAGTAGTCAAAGAGAATACTGTACATGGTTTGAGAACGATGATTTACTGGATTTGCCTTTTTACTCCAATGAGGCTGGTTCCATCTAACTGGGTACGTAGATTTGCAGAATTTTAGAATAGAGAGTGCTAAAAATCTTTACCGTTTTGTTGAAACGTCTCTCTATCCCATTAAAGTGGGTGTTTGAATAACAGTGTCTCGCAGAAGGCTTATTGATCCTATATCTTTTATGACGCTGTCACTGCTGACAGTTTTAGAGAAAGTTTAGATGTTTTTGTTAATGAACTGCACGATGACGAACTCCAACAAGACTATTTCCAGCAGGATGAAAAGCTACAGCTTATAGTGTACGAGCAACAATTGACTATTTGCAACAATTTTCTCCTGATAGGATTATTGTATAAGAACAAATATTCCATGACCATCTCACTTACGCGACTTGACGCCTCTAGATTTTTCCATATTTGGTGTTTTAAAAAACTCGGTTTACAAAAGATGAATCGAGAATTTAAACGAACTGATAAACGAAATTACAAATGAGCGTCATGGCATTGATCAGCAGGTACTCCAAAATATTTTGAAAATAAAAAAAGACGATGGGAAACATCTCCAAATGTTTATGTAAAATGTAAAATGAGGAAAACTTTATTAATTTTTGAATAAATAAATAAATAATATGTTAAAAAGATTTTAAAAGTTATTTTTTAATTATTGCTTTTTATGTTATTAAGCTGCTGAATGTTTTTTAATTTTGATGTTGTTGGTGTGAGCGTATGAATAAACTTCATTAATAAATTGCAGACCATATTTCTTTTATTTTGTAATTAGTTTTCTTTATTCTTAGCTACTGATATCGAAAATAATGTATTCTTTAACACTTTGTTAGATTCGTTGAATTCCTACATTCTATACAATCATTATTTCATGAATGAGGTTTATTAACAACTAATTTTAACTTATTAATGCTTAAAAATATAAGATTAGGCAACCACCATAACAATGATGCAAAGCGTGTAACATGACAAACATTCTAATACATATCCTGTTTTTCAATCGGCGGCAAATACAGCCGCAAACATGATTTCACAGTCCACTGACCCAGAAATTTGTATATTTCTCTGACTACGTCAATATTTCTTTTTGATTTTCTTGATAACTACGTGAGGAAACGATTGTGTTTACAACTTTTTATCTAGCAGAAGATAGTAAAAAATTATGAGTTCATAAAATTAATCATAAGGATTAAGTATTTTTTTGAGGTGGCTTGCTAGCTATTTTAGAACCAGCAAAGCATTCGTCAATAATTAAATCTTGGAATTTTCATGAACGTTTTGTTAAATTTAAAAGAGGTTTAATGAAAAAGGAGAAAGATTGCATTATGTATTTTTCGACTGTAAGACAAGCATAGCCAGTGGTTGCTATCGAAGTTAGTCGATGTTTGTTTTAATAGTCAGTCGGTTAAGTAGATCCACTGTGTCGTATTCTTCCCCCAGGATTGAATTGAAGTCATGCTTAAAATCTAAATACATATAAAACATCATGTTTTATTTGATCTTAACAAGAAGATAAAAGAAAAAATTGGCTGCCATGTTACTAGTTAAAGAATATTTGAATTTAATCATAACAGTAGAATATGGCTCATTATGCCTAAAGACCCTAATAATAATTAAAGATTTTTTTGTGAAATGGAGATTTATATCAAGGAAGAATAATGTATTTAATAATAATAAAGAGAGACTACATAATTATGCATACCTAAATGAACCGTGAATTGTGAAGATTTTGTGTGAACCAATTATTTTTTTACAACAAATAACAAGCAGAGAACTTTTCATTATCACGTTATTAAATGATCTACTAAAGAAATATGAGCAAATTAGAAACTTTCGTAATTAATGGAAACGAAACAAAAAATATTTTTGTACCCCAAAAGCGAATAAAAAAGGTGTTAAGGTTGATATCGATAACTTTTGTTTTATAAGCATCAATTTCGTCTGCTTTCATTCAAAAGATACTTTGATCCTAAAAAGACGTAAATGGTGAAGCTTAAGGGACGCGAATGAAACTCCTCTTCTGACTCTTTTGTGTTGAAATTCCTGTCTGAGAACAGTGGATAAATTGTTAGTAAAATAAATTTTTTGTATTTTCTATAGATCTTATTCAAATTAAGTAAATACTCTTTTTCCAATATAGATATTATACATTTGAAAAGAATTTTTATTTTCCCGTATTTTTTTACTGAAATTCGTTATTTATGCGTAACTTTCGAAAATAATAAATACGTACCTATCTAATAATCCTTTGAATATAAAATGATAGGTGTTTTTAAACGAAAATACAATATTGCAAAATCGCATTTCAATGTATTCATCACCATATATTGTTTTACATTTCAGTGTAGTAACGAATGTTACGAGAAAGTTCCTTTTGTTTGGTATTCAACAGGTTTTCGCATGTCTGTAATCCTCATTTGTAAAAAGTAAAAACAGAACTTTTCAGTACTAAAATAAACACGTTTACATGATATGTGCGTAGTTTGCAATTGTTTCTTTCCTTTTTGGGTTATTACAGAGGCTGTCCCAAAAGCAACGCCCTATCTTCCGGTGATCGATTCTGTAAGGTAAAATAAATCGAAAAGTAAGGGTTATCGACAAAGGAAGTGGTAACCTTTAATGTTAAATCAAATTGTGTTTAAACGAAATGGAAAATCATTACTTAAAAGAACTTAAAAGAACGATCAACATAACAACAGTGACATGCTTTTTTAAAGCATTGGTGCAGGAAATCGGATCGCCTTTGACATAAATAAAGGTCTTTTAATTGATCAACACCAAATTTCAAAGTAAACTCGATTCGCGGTTTTTAAAGATTTATTTAGAAGAACTTTATATGTATTATTACGTTACAAAAGAATTGACAAGTGATTTTATTACTAACTGATAGCAGAATAGTAAATTAAGAAGTAGAAAAACATGTTTTAATGGAATTCGCATCACAAATACTTAAAAAAAACAACACTAGAGCAAATGCTATTCCGGCGGCTAACTCTGGATAAATTTATACATCGTGGGAAACATCTCAAAACAGTTTTCTTTTATTTTGTTATTCCATATCTGTATTTTCTTACAAAAAGCGTTAACTTTTTTGTAGGAGAGCTTCATTAAAAATAACTTGTAAAATTCTTCCGCATGCTTATGACTAAACATCGAAAAAATATGCAAAATGTTCACTGTATCTTTCGATGCATTACTTCAAAACATTAGAATTACCCGTTTTATTAATTATTATACTTTAAATACTTCTGGACAACAATTAAATTTACAATGTCAAATTCTGAAGTGTTATATTGAAAGATATGCATATTTTTCCAATCTCTACATTATGACCATCCTTGCTTAAGAATATCACTATTTCATTTCTCAGTTGGTAGACGCGCTTGTACACCTTACCGTGTAATAACCGTTTGGATGAAGAATAAAACAACTATGATTTATGTTCAGTTCCCACACCTTTACAACGAGCAGCAAAAATCCTTAAGTTTAGAGATCTGGTTTTTATATAATTAACTAGGTATATCAATAACCACTGTCAAAACAATATTTAGCCCAGGTGAATCATGCAGTGTTCCAGAATATCCCTAAAGATTCCTTCTTCATAAGTGCTTGTAATATCTTCCAGACATGGCTTGAGCTGCAAACTCCAACACAATCTTTCCACTGCAAGTTTGCGCTGACAATAGCATCATTTCTAATTTTGAACAACTCAATACCAGTTGCTTCTTCTTCATAGGTTTGCGAAATAGCAAGTTTTCGACTATTGTAGCACCCTGACGGAATCCGATCTAGTAAATCAAATGGAAATCGTTACTGCTGTCAAGTTGTATGAAAAATAATTTTCCAATTAATCCAGATTCAAGTTGTTGCTAAATATGCACAAAAATATCGTTAATTCTTCGGCAAATTATATCGTCTGACAGAAAAATGTTCTTAAGTTGTTCACCAAATATTGTTTCTGCAATGTCTATAGTAGCTCGTAGAATAAATAGCTCTGTAGTCGTATGTGGCTTTCTACATTTGGCTATTTTATAAGTTACTTTGTACGATCCCAATTAAGCTCTTTCGTTTACTGCGAGAACTTTGTGGAAATTTGACTTCTATTTCTCGAAAGATCTGAGTTTCTCTGCAAAAATACCTGAAGCTTGCCGATGTATTCTTTGTGGAGGGTTTCTAAATGCCTCTTCAATTTATTCGGTTTTATGCTATCTGCAGCCAAAGTTTTGAAAGAAATAACACATTGAGGTTTACCACTTATTTCAGTGCTTGTAAAACCGAAATTTAAGTACGCTTGATCATATTTTCATGTTTTTGATTTTATAATAGAATTAGCACTGGTACTGGACGTTGTTGATGAAGCAGATAGAAGCTTCTTCTTCCTCATGTCCTTATGTAATACAGTTGCAATGGAGCAACTAACAACTAACAAGCAGACGCGCTGCTTTTACAGTCGCGTATTTTCAGTTCAGAAAATGCGAGGCTTATAGATATCTGCCTCGTACATTCGGGTAACAGTTAAATCACGTAATTAATAGTACGACGCGACTGCACTACATCGGCAGCAATACCCAAAATTGCCAAATCAAGTTTAGATTAAATTATTTTGTAAAAAAAAGGGTGCGAAATACCAAAGATTGAGAACCGCTGAACTAGGAGATGATAAGAGGATAAGAACACTTTGAGCAATCATTGTAAACTAGTTCGTTCCATCTCTCTTAACAAACGCCATTATCTCGGTTAAATAATGTTTACCGTTGCGTTGATGGGATTATTAAGGAGTCATTAATAATGACAACTCAATTTCTATTAATGGGATCTTGTTAAAAAACACAAAAAAGGAATTCGCGTGTACTTATGAATAGTGTACTGGAAAATTTTATTATTTATGCACGTTACTAAAGAAAAGTGCGTCTCAGGTAATTAATTCTATGAATATTTCAGTGTTATTTAATTGCGTACTTTTACGCAAACGTTTTGGTAATGAATAAATAATAAATCTCCAGACATTAAAAGCTTTAGAGTATTGTGATATATGTACATATTTACATGCAAGCGGTAAATTCAATAAATAAACATTGTAAAAATATAGGGAGTATAAAATTGTTAAAGGATAGGACAAATGTGTTAAAAACTCGAGAAAGTAATAAACGAGACAGATATAAGCGAAGTATGTAAAACTCCATGCATTAGTATTTAAAGTTATCATCTGATAGGCTCAAAGAAAAGGCAAGGGAATTAAAATTGTGTTACTTCCAAGGGAGCCATTCTAAGAAACAATTCAAAAGTAAATATAAAACATCACCTGTTATCCTTAGAAATTTTCAATTTGATGTAGTATTCTGCCATAGCAAATGTAATAATTAAGAACTCTTGTCAACAGCTATTTGTTCGTGTATTTGATAGAAAGTTTCATCAGATTAGACGTTTTAATCGAATATCGTATCAAATAAAACGTGCGACGACTACTTATCGATCTTCTAGCACAGCAGTTAATAAATCAGTCTTATAGTACGTATAAAGGTTATTATTGTAGTTCTTTCAGTTTTTTAAGAAAAAAACTTTTATTATTTATTTATTAAACATTTATTTCTTACGTATAGTTCGTTTTTTATTTAAAAATCCACCACCTGCTCAATTATATTGATATGAACATCCATATCTGTAGATACAGGGCTGGACTAATGCATAAGCAGACTAAGCACGTGCTTAGGGCCCACCGAAGATTTTTATTATATATATTCTTTTAAATTTATAAATACATAAAAATAATTTGTTCAACTTTTCCTGGAAATACACAAAGTATTTTTAAAATATAATTATAAATTATGCTAATCAATTTCATTATAATCATTTAAGTTTATTAAAAACATTTAGATTCAAAATTTAACGTTAAAGTACCCGCCATAATAAATACTGTCGTGCATGCGTTGATACGTACCAACGTTGACACCAACGAATACAAAAGGTTATGTTGTGCACGGGACCGTTTTAAAATTCCCGTCGTACTTTTAATTATGGTAATCAAACAAGATATTGTTTGAAAAACATACCAGGAGTCGTTTTTATTCCCCGGACTAGGCAGTTTTTAATTTGAATGCAATTTTTCATTATTATGTTTTTTAATCACATATGCCTTGGTAACGTGTGTGTCGAATTACAAACTAATTGCCGCAATATTAGTTCTATTATCTATCAGTTTGTGTTGTCACGTATCAAAATGAACAAAGTCGAATATCGAGCTGTTATAAAATTCCTTACAAAACAAGGAAAAACTCCAAATATTATTCTTGAAGAAACGTTGGCTGTATACAGAGATGATTGTCTTTCCAAGTCAACTATTATCGAATAGTCAAAATCACAAAGAACCAACATTTTATAGAGACTTAGCGCATGTAGTTGTCAAGTGGAAATTTCTAGCGCCATCTTTTGATTGTAAGAGAAAATAAAACCGTGACGCGCCAATTTTACATTATCTACATTTCCATGAAAAGATGAAGAATCACACTTTTTATATACGCATTTAACAAAAAAAATGTTAAATTTCCAAATAATCTGTGCCTTGTAAGATAAAACACATTACTTATAATTTAGCATTATTGTTAAAACAATAAATATGGTATCTTACACAATATAAAAAAAATAAGGGCATTATTATCATAGAATCAGTACTTTATTAGAGTTACAATGTAAAGTTAAAAATCAAAGTTATAAAAACATTTTTTGCACGACCGCCTGTAAAGTTGACGCTTTACAACTAGTTGTCAATATCAAAAGTTGACATTTGTTATTAATTTCACGTATCGATGTTATAATGGCCGTATCGATGTCGTAATGAAATCATTATGCGTTCCTATGATCTTGGCCAACTTCATTTTTTAATCTACCGTCAATGGTTTTTCTTTATTATTTTCTTTAAAATTCGGTCGTGCAAGAAATATTGTATATAACTATTTTGCACGACCGCCTGTAAAGTTGGCGCTTTACAACTAGTTGTCATTGTCAAAAGTTGACAATTATAAACATTTGCAATTAATTTGACGTATCATTGCTATAAAGCCGTATCGGTGTCGTAATGAAATCATTATCGCTCCTATGATCTTGGCCTACTTCATTTTTTAATCTACTGTCAATGGTTTTTCTTTATTGTTTTCTTTAAAATACAGTCGTGCAAAAAATTCAGCTGCTACTTTAAATTAATATTTACAAAATCTTGATCAAAAGTAGTTAGTCCATGATTGAGAGCAGTAAAAATGATTCCATTTGTAAGAAATTCAACGGTTGATTATAAAATTTTGTATACAATTCGTGAGATACACTATTATCGCACGCACATGGTTAAGCAAAACTCGGGATAGTGTGTATCTCACTCGTAATAACTATTACGCAATGAGTGGGATAAAATTTAAATTTTAATAACCTCAAACTTATAAACTGACATTTAAACTAGTCAAATTTAACCTAGATCAACAGCGCCTCTAGCAGAAAGAAAATCGTTATTGCGATCGTATTTTGTTCGGTGTCGGTACTTTGTATCACAATCAACTGGCTTTGATTATTCTACTACAGAAGTGCCATCTCTGAATTGTAAGAACCAGTAAGAACTTACTATTAACATCATATGCATAAAGCTTAAAACTCTATAAAATGTTGGTCCTTTGTGGTCAAAATTGTTTAAACACGGTCGACAATCACTGGATAATGATCCCCGTACGGGCCGCCCTGTTGACGTGGTCACTTCAGATGTTACTGAAAAAACCCAAGTGTTTGGTACTGGAAGATGCAAGAATAAAGAAACAATTAGCAGCATTATTAGTAGTTTTAGAAACCAGTTTTTAGAATTCTACAGGAATGCCTTAGAATGGCAAGAGTTAGTGCGAGATGGGTGCCGCGAATGTGGAGATTCTATTATCAATCGACTTGTCACTGGAGATGAAACCTGGGTCCATCATTTTGATCTTAAATCGAAACAAGAATCGATGCAGTGGCATATTAAAGGTTCCAGCCCTTTCAAGAAGTTTAAAGTCACCCCTTATGCAGGAAAGATAACGGCAACCGTTTATTAGGACAGTCAAGGAATTTTAATAATTGATTATCTGAATAAGGGTAACACGATAACAGGAGAGTATTATGCGAGGTTAATGCATCGCCTCAGAGAGTCTATCGAAGTAAAAAGGCAAGAAAAACTGACGAAAAGTGTTCTGTTGCTCCACGACAATGCACCAACGTACAAGTCAAGAGTTTCAAAAGCTGCCATTGCTGAAGGTAGAAATCGATCATCTGCCTTCTAGTCCAGATCTAGCCCCTTGCGACTATTTTTTGTTTCTAAATCTCAGAAAAATTCTAAGGGGGACAAAATTAAAAAACGATGAAGAACTTATAGCTGCTGTTGAATGACATTTTGCGGACGAGAGAAAAGAATATTTTTATAATTGATTAAAGTTGTTATTAAAACAATGTAATACTTGTATTCAAAAGTAAGAAGACTGCATTGAAAATAAAAGTTTTGTTCTTGTTCTAGTCTCTTGTTTTCATGCTTAGTCCGGAAATACAAAAACGCCCCTCGTATTTATTAGCACGAAAGCCAATAGTGAACATTTCAATCGAGAATGGCTCTTATACTCTCTATCAACAGTTGATGTGTATTGTTTCGTATGTAAGATTTTTGCATCTAAACTTGCATCATCTCGATTTGTTGATGGATTTAGCAACTGGCGTAATAAAATTGTAATTGAGCAGCATAAAAATAGTAACACTCCATAGTTGTGTGTGTGCGTGTGCGTGTGTGTGTGTGTGTGTGTTAGACTGGATTCATTCTGAGGGAGGGGTCCCCTACAATGTGCAGTGCTTAGGGCCCCTGAAGATATTAGTCCGGCCCTGTGTAGATAGATTTCAATATTCTAGTCATTACATTTCATTTGGATAGAAAATGAGAAGTTTATGCTTTCGTTTGCTTTTAAAACCTAACCTGTCCTTTTTGTTTTCTCTACAAGAAATACCCTAGCCATGCTGCCACTTATTTTTAAAAGAGATTGCAGAGTTGGTGACTTTTTAAATAAAGAACGAACTATAATTAAATTTACAAATGTTCCTTATTATGCGCGCTAGCTACAACTAATGGGTAACCAACTATTAAAAATAAATTAACATATATTTATGCATTCAGACTGATCAATGACAAATGAAAGTTGCATTTAGTCTTGTTATCTTATTTTCGTTGATAAGAGAGAATTTGTTTATCAATACTGGTTATCACTATTATTGCTACAGGAATTTAAGTTTGTTAAAAAATACTGCATTTAAATATCCTTAGTGTTTACGTTCAATAAAGCCTAATCTTAATAAAGAGTAAGCGGAAATTTGCTAATATAAATAGGAGCAAAAACGTTTTTGTTAAGTAAACTTCAACTAGTTTTTACACAAAACCCAACTGGTGTGAGTCGATTTTACTAAAATCCATCCATTCTTAAACCACTAAATGCATTTCAGACCGGAAGACGTCTTTTCATGCACAGCTGTCGCGATTTTTGGGAACTTAAAAACCTCTCACTTCTATGTTCGTTTAGTTCAGAGGAGAAAGCGGGTTGTGAATAGCATTTTATAAAAACCGTAAAATGGAACGGCGACGAACGATCGTGTAAAACGCTTTTAGACATAGAATTCACATCAGAATTTTAACTGTAAATACTATTGGAATCTGAATTTCATAAATCTAGGACTACAGTTTTATGTTATAATCATCATGATTGAGAGATTAAGATGTAGGGTTATTCAAAAATAAATTAATTCTTTAAGTTTCCATAACTTTTCTAAAAATTAAAGTACTTATAACTACAAAAAAGTAAAAAGCACCTTCGTACTTTTAAAACAATGAGATTTATTAGTTTTAAGTGTTGAATATGTTGACCATTTTGTTTTTCAACAAACACCAATTTTTCTTCTAACAAATGTCAGTAAATGTCTATTGTCAGATTTAACGTCGAATAACAGCGCCTCTAGCGGAGGGAGAATCGCTAATGAGCCTAATTTACAATCGGCTTTTGTTTGGTGTCGGTACTTGTCTCACAATCAACTGGCTTTGTACCGACTTTGTTTTGCACTTCATCTGGCGATTGCCTGTTGAAGTTTAGTGTGTTGGTAATACCGTTCTCCACCATTTACGGTTTTATGTGGGTTAAGTTGTTTAAGCATATCTCGTTTTACCTTGTATTTGAAGTGACGTAAGAAATCAAATTTTTGATTATTATAATTCAATATCATGTTTTTCCTCCTTTTCAGAATAATTTTTTCTACCTTGTATTGTCGTATCAAATTTTGGAAAGACTGTTTTGATGTTTACTTAACCAAATCGTCAAAATACCGCTTTCTTTTATTTGGACATTGCCATTTACATCACTGGGTAAACCCCGATAAGAATTCTTTATTAAAGTACCGTAGATGGGGGATATATGGAACGATTTTTTGATTTGTTCGTTTATAGTTTTTAAACTAGTATAGTTTCACAATTTTCAACGAACTTCGAAGGAGTCGTTACTAACTTTGCGTAGTCTGTCTGTCTGTCCGCATGTTTTTAAACTTTGAAATTTTGACTTCAGATTTGGATTTTACATCAAAAACTAAAGACAACGTGGTGCATTCGTTTTTTTTTGATATCTCTTCGGGAACATGGTCAGAATGGCCGCCGAAATCTGAAAAAAAAGTAACAAAACTGAGTTCGTTGTGGTTATGCTCTGTATTCCCAGATGTTCAATTTTGCTAACATATAAAAATCCATTATAAGTAGAATCTAAATAATTTTTTTTAATTTTTTTAACTACGGAAATTCTTGATGGTAGCTGACGTCATTGACCATCGCAGCTGTAGTCACTACAATGCCAGAACGTTGCCACTATTGCCGGTATTTTAATCTGTTTGTAACCTAACCTAACATTAACCTTCAAATTATTTTGTGTTGCTCGCTCGTACAGGTTTGTGCTGTGTTTGTTTCATTTCTTTTCTTCATTATTCTAATAATAACAATAATTATTATTAATAAATAAGAAATAAGAGTAAAATTTGTGAAAAGCGAATTCGTATAATTTTCCACAAATTGTTTGTAGAAAGAACTAACAACACAGCAATAATCTGATTGGAGCTTTTGAGTGCAATGTTTAAATTTTATTACAATTTTTTATTTAATGCTATTTAAAAACGAAAGCAAAAACTGCTTTTATAAAAATAGAAAAGTAGTGCTTATTTAATGTAAAATACACGATTTAGAACCACTAAAATATAATAATATTGGAAAGGGCGCTTGTGCATCATGCCAATGAGTGGAAAGCATTCCGAAACAGACTAATACCGAAGGGGTCACCTGCCTCCGTTTAACCCTACTTCGTTCGCGCAGCAAAACTGATACTTGATACCAACGTGTGAATGCCAGCATTTCACTGCCACACATTTACAATGCGTGCTTTCGTTTTTTCAAATAATCAATGCAAGTTGTGAAAGTGGTGTAGTACATTTTTATATTATAGAATTCAGAGTAAACCTTGAAATGATATTTCTGTAACAGTGTACTTTGAAGTTCACTGAAAGTTACTAAATATGTATTTATGTCATTTCTATCATTTTTTTTAAATAAATATAAGTTGTCAGTATATGTAGTGATTTTTGGTTTTTCAGTTGTAAACCTGAATTTGTTGTATGTGTATTGTACTTGTACACTGATATAATGAATTAATTATATTACAATTAAAGTAAATTTATTTAAATTCATTAATCACTTTCTCCATTGACATTGATTTGATTGGACACATACACTTGTCAAAACTCACCTAATCTTATTCTTTACATTGTTTTATATTCCAAGCCAACTAATATTTCTTGGTATGATTCAACAATTTATTTGTCATCATATACCCAATTATGTTCATTATGAAAATAAATACATCACGCTATGTTGTGTTCACTGTCATATTTCAAAGTTTATCATTCCTTCTGGTTCATGGTATCGTGAAAAGTTTCTGAGCAGAGTGTACGACAAAGACGGCCCCTTCGATTCGTTTCTGTTGGATCGCTTTTCCTACCACAGCGTTCCTTCCAGTCTTATTATACAGGGTGTAAAGGAAATGGGGGAAAAACTTATCACTATCTTGAAGAAGTTATTGAAAGTCGTAAATTGCTTAGTTGATTCCAAATTCTTAATAAATACAACACAATATTAATTTTTAAACAGAGTTTAAACGTAAAAAACACTAATTACGTACGGTCTATAGTTTTTCAACGAACTCTGAATGAGTTGTTACTGAATTTGAGAAGTCTGTCTGTCTGTATGTCTGTCCGCATTTTTTTCAGATTTTGAAATTTTGACTTCAGATTTGGATTCTACATCAAAAACTAAAGACGACGTGGTATCTTCGTTTTTTGATAACTCTTTGGGAAGATGGGCAAAATGGTCGCCGAAAGATTTTTTTTACTTTAGAATCGTATTCTATATCAAGAAATAAGAGAAACGTATAGGTACTTTTAGTTTTTTGATATTTTGTACTAGTGTATATTAGAGATCCGTGGTTATTGTGAATAAAACACCTTCACTGTATCAACGGAGATTTACTTATCTTGTTTCTAGCTTTCAGAGCATTTTTTGTTTGACAGTAATAGTGCTGC
>VTPC01005546.1:0-21342 GCA_011009095.1 Ignelater luminosus | reverse complement strand
GAAGAAAGATGAAACGTGTAGGGGAGTAAGATAATTGAAAGAAAATTGTTCTTCAGAAGTGAAGTGCACAAAGATATTTTGCTTTCCAATAACTAAGTTGTGGCTAAGTAATTAGTGTTCCACTAATTTCAATTCTACGCTAAATGGTTTTTGCTCCATATACTGAGCCAGCTTACTAGTTAACTGTCGAAGTCGATCCTGCCTTTTGCATCCTTTATGAAATTGCACTTGATTTTTCAGAATTCTGGAATTCCTGGCTGCTTCGGATTTATGTACTACCTTATGGTCGGATTAATAGAGGTCGTAGATATTTCTGCATAACATTTAATTAGAATATTGCTGTTAACTTTCAAGTGTTTCAAGAAAAAATAATGTTGGGATAAATCATTCCTGAATTTACAGTGTTTCCTCCCGTATTCCCATTAACTATTGAGTGATTTTCCAAATTTACGTCTGTCTTAAGTTTCTGTTTCTTCAAAATTTCAGATGGAAAAATAAAAAACCTAACCTTGTACGTGTTTTCAACGAAATATATCGTAAAAGTCATTTCTGAAGTAAACAGATAATTAAAACAGTTTTTAAAATGCAAAGATACAACAAAGTTGAAATAGTTGATTTAAATATTTGAACGAGAATAGACAAACAAATTATGTATGCGTTATTAGAAAATTATGCAATAGATTTTTAATGTTTCTAAGAAACCGTTTTGTTTTTCTAAGAATAAAGCTATTATAATGTAAGGCATTCTATTTAGTTTTTATTCTACAGTCGTTACAATGACTTTTTTTTCCAAAGAACAAATCGTTCCAGATTTTTTCCCTGGAAACAAAAACTTTGGAAAATCCACAAGTTGCATACTGATTAGTCAGAATTCAGAAATAATAATTATTTGTTTATGATACTAATAAAAGGTAAAATGGTCTTTTTTATTTATTATTTTTTTAAAATACGTCATTAAATTTTTAATGGTTGCTTTATTAAAGAGTATTAAGTAGTTAATTAAGAAGTTAAGTAATTAAGCTGCATTATCAAATAAATACAAGGTAAATCTAATTATGAGTAAGTAAGTATTAAACAGAGGAGAGATAAATATAACTAAAGGTGTTTAAAGGTGTTTTGTACTTATTTATATTCATACAATTAAGTTTTAAATTATTACTACTATTTCCGTATGGCAGGAAAAAAACAGAGATCAACGTAACCTTCATAACTTATAAAAACTCCACGAACTCATGCAATAACTGTTTTTGTTTTAATTTGTAAATTAATTACTTATTCACAATAAAATTAGTCAGTTTAACGCAAATGGCGTGGTTGAGCGCAGGGCATTTAATTAAAAACAAATTAATTAAACCTCTAAGCAATGGTTCCGGTAAAAATATTCTTACAATTTTTATACGAGCCTACAAGTTTAGTTTCTTTTTGTTTTTTCTTTCTTTTAGTATTATTAGACTGCGGAAGTTTATGTGCTTAAAATATACTGGAATATTTTACATCTAAATTTAATCGTTTATACTCCAGGTTAATATTTAATATAAAAGACGTTTAACAGTATCCGTTTACAAGAAGCGCAGAAAAATAAAGTAAAAATAGAAAAAAGGCAACAGCAAGGAAATTTATTAAAAATCCCCTTAACTGTGTTTTGTAATGAATGAAACCACAAAAGATATGAAGTTTGTAGGTAAATAAAAAAACTGACATTAAAGCAGCACTGTGGCTGTTTTATTTTTTAGAAAATCTAAACTGGTTATAAGAAGGATAATGTGAGTGGGCAGAATTATGCGAACTATAAAATAATTTTTGTGGAATAAAATGTATTTTCCAATGCAATTCGTGCTTTATATTATTTACTGTAATATTTGTTCAGATTTCTACTTTATCATTTCGTAAAATTTATTTAGTTTCTCTCACCTACTGTATTATTATACCACATGAGCAAAAATATTTTAGATAGCGGGTGGCTATGGACGTATTTTCAAGAAATATGTTTGTCTTAGGGTATATTCTGTAATTAAACATCTTTAACCAGAATTTTGGTTTTGGTTACCAGTTACCGAAGATTTTATATTATTACGGAACAGAACTTGTTGATCAATAGGTGTAAATCATAGTTACTTTCAGTTCTCAATAATGACAGATATTTTTACGCATTTGTGTCACAAAGATGGCTGAACAGAGAAGAAAGTTATTTTTCGTTAATGAATTGCTTTTAACTAATGATGATGCTTCGAGTGATGAAGATGAACATTTAATGAATTTTTTAAGAAGACCTCTTCATAGATACTACATTTAAACTGACGCACTGTTTTATTTAAAGATTTATTAAAGTTCTTAGGCCAAGGATAAGAAATTTTATCGGGCAAATAGTTGACAACTATTCAGATTGGAAATTTCGTGAAAATTTCAGAATGCATAGCTACTTTCCAGCATATTTTGAACTTAAAAGGAACAATATCGCAACAGATATAACTAATGTTGGCAGAAATACAATCAGCCCTAGGTTCCAATTGCTAATGCCTTTATGGTACTTTTTAACACCGGATACTTATAGGTCAATATGTAGTAGATTCGACATAGGAAGAGCAACAGGACTGCTAATGCACCTAAAATAATAAAGTGGCCTAGTGGTAATTATCTAACTCTAATGAAGTAATAAGAGATACTTTTAACAATATGGGATTTCCAAATTAGAATTGGTGTTATTGACGGTAGTTACATCTGAATACCACAGCCAAAAGACCATTTTGGTTTGGTCTATATTTGCCGCAAAAATTTTCCTGCAATTATTTTGCAAGCTGTATGCGATCCTAGATTTTTATTCGCTCACTGTTACGTATCTAGGTGAAGCAACTCACAATGCTCGAGTCCTTCGTCGAAGTGAAATTTGGCACTACATAAACAACAGACAAGAAACAATGTTTCCGCAAGATACTCATCTACATACTAAGAGACAAGGCGTACCCATGTCTACTACAACTACAACATAAAACCCCTGCATAAAAATAATGGGCACCTAATTGAAAACCAGATTTTGTTTAATTACAGACTATCAAGAGTGAGAATCTGTACTGAAAGGGCATTTGCTTTTTTCAAAAAAGTTTTAGGCGTAAGATGCTTGGACTGGATTTGCAAGTTTACAGGGGTGTTCCGCGACTTGACCGACAAACTTATACCATATATCCCAGGAGTCATTACGATCAAAAAATGTTATATAAACTAGAGGTGAATTTCTCTACGTTTCGCAGATATAGAAAGAAATTTAAAAAAAATTGATAAGAAAAGAAAATTTATTCATCAATGAATAGCTAATTAAGACAAAATTACAGTAACTGTTCAAAATGAGAACCGCCATTTTCTAAATATACAGCTACCCTTCGAGCCATAGTTGATTCCTGTCAATTCATTTTTAACAGAATTAGTAGCTTCAATTATTCAGTTAGTCAAATCTTCGCGTGTATCTGGTTTATCATTACTATACACACGAGATTTGAGGCACCCCCTGCTTTGCTCTCTATGAGAGTAAGCACGTGAGCATAGGAAAAAGCACCAACGTTTCGTCTTAATAAGGTAACAGAACAGTTACGGTTCTCTGGTTTAGCCAGTTCAACATAGACGAGTTGAACTAACTATCAAGTCCTTAGGCTGACGACAACCATTGCTATCTACTTTGCCTTTCTTCGTCATCCCGTACATTTATGGCTGACGTAGTCAACAGAAAGGCTTCTTGCTATAATTTTGTACCACGGCACCTCTGCATCTGACATCTCTTCATTTTACCCAGGAATCCAGATAAGATTTAATCTCCTTTGTCGTGGCAAGCCTATCCAAACCATCTGTACATTTTTAAATATCGTCCTATCTGAGTAGATTGCTTTAAACTGCCATCTGACTTTAAATATAAACTTTTCATTCAATTCTTCCACTGATACACCTGATACCTGAAAGACGGCAGGATACTTATCTCAAGGTAAAGTATTCTTGCACGTCTTAGTTTCATAGGAATAGGTTGTCATCCTGTAGAATATTTTTAAATAATCGGATTTAGATAATAATAATCTCGGGATATGTTTCCTTGTACTGTAACAAATCTTCCATTGATTTGGAGTTTTTTGAAGTTTATTTCGCAATATTTATCAAAGGAATGATACTCAAGACTCTACTGCAGTTAAGAGTAAATCATTACCTTCTAATAAGTTTTATACCGTTTACAACTTTTTTAATCTTTACTCGATTGATATTAAACAATTTTTGTACATACTTGAAGCTCTGCAGAATACTTTTGCTCAAACATAACTCTACCAAGATACCCCAGCCATATTTTAAAGAAAACTAGTTTTCAAATGATTTAATGCAGATTCTGGCCCTATAGAGCTGTTTATTTCTTGAAAAATACTTAAACGTTTGTACTATTACAACTATTACAAGTTATTTGTTTCTATTCTAAAGCATATAGGTCACACCTTTTACTAGATGATTGCATTGGAATCTGAGGATCGTCAGGTAAAAGTCAGTAAATCGCAGAGTGTCACCTAGTAATCGATAATTATTGGATTTCTTTAAAGTTTCTGGACATGTTTTGGAATACTCGGAGGGAAGAGTATGAGGGGGAGCCCTCATGCCTGGTATGGAGTCTGAGGAGGATTCCCTACGTCTGTCTTACAGTCCGAATGAGACCCCCATGTACGTCTACAAAAAACTTTCGAATCTAGGCCAGTGACTGCATTGCTCCCAGCGACTCAGTCCCTATGAACAGGTCGGTATTGTCGTCTGGGAAAGGTGGCAAACATAACACTGATTGAAAAATAAGGACAATAATGTGTTTCGTTATGTTTTTTAGATATAAAAAGCACTAGAGAGGCCTGAACATGAAGATAATGTTGGGTTTATATTCGTTACAGTCTTGTTAACAATTTAATAAAATGCCGTTCTTCAATGGCAGCGGGTAAGAAAGTTACAGCAAAAAGATTCAGGATGGGGTGTATTTGTACCCCACGTGGTAATTAGAAGGTTAAAACACCACCCTTTCACTTATACAAACAGATTTGATTCTCAGTATGTTTTAATCCTTCTCGTGCAATCTTGAATATTATACTTTGAACGGGAAAAGCTATCATCAATGCATGCTGTCATTTCTGCAAAAGACCAGCATTGAATTAGCTATTCATCTTGATCATCTGAGACATTGCCCATCATTCTTACCTTTGGCACTTTTAATTAAATTGCGGTTTTGATTAATTCTGATTTAGTAATATAGAAATCAGATATCAGCACGTGACATGAATTAGAATTATGTGAACAATGGAAGAAAATATTACGTAAATGAATGTGAACGTGAACCATAGAAGATAGGTTGCACGAAACAGTAAAGCAGCTGCGTATATCGAGTCACGAAAGTGGTTGGCTTACTTAGTTTAACGTGGGCTACAAACCGTTAATGCGTGAGGAATCACGAATAATTACAAAAACAGTTGAGTTAAGTAGATCATTGTGAGTCATGAATCACGGCAAAACGCTCCAAAGCTGAAATAAAATACTTCTTACAATTTTACATACAGCCTTGACAGGGGAGAGAGGATGCAGAGAGGGCGACGTGCCAAAAAGGTGGTAGTCTTGTACGTATGCCTTTCTCTATAGTCTAATGTTTATCGAGAAAAGGGATTTGTAAATTTCACCACTCATGGAAATCTTGTGACTTGTGAAATTTAGTGATTTTCCGACTCATGAGAATCTCGTGACATACGGATACCACGATCTCATATACCAACTAAAGATGGCGTTGAATGGGTTATTAACTAGAAATTCTTCGTACGTAGGTGGATGTGTAACCAAAAATAATTACGTGAGCCTGAGTAGCAAATCATTTAAGTGCCGGCCAACTAGCAAGTTTCTAAATTTTGTAATTAAGAAAGTTAGTTTGGTATGCAGCGGTAATTAGTAGAATTTGGCAAAAAATTCATCGTATAATTGATTTGGGACATAGATAGACGTACTGGTAGATCGACCGATTTTAATGCAGTTGAAATTAACGACCTGTTATGGTTACATAAGACTTGCATTAAATAATTTCCTCGACTTTTGCAACAGAGAATGTGTTATCGTGCTTCCTGCTCGTCCTCTAGCATCTTTATCTTTAACAAGCATTGCCTTTCGTTTTTTAGACAAAAGAGCGAATTTCCATGGATTAGAAACTATCACGTCTTTGTTCAGCGCAACAGCTTACAAGTCATATCAAGAAAAAGGAAAGAATAATCAGAAACCTCTCAATTTAAACCTTCCTGATTTTCAGCGAATGTGGTATTCGACACTTCTAATCTTCAACAAGCAATAAACTATAATAAAGTAAAATGGAAAGTAAAAAAAAATATTGCTATGTTACCATCTTCATAGCCTCAATACTATGCGAAATTTAAAGAATGTATCTTTTGAGAAACGTCTCCTTCTTGACAATTGTGTTTATATTGTCATTGTCACGTTCCTACATAATGTGGTACAATAATAATTACTAGCAGCGTGTATCTAATACTGGCAGGTCTTTTGGGGTTCCCAAAAGCCCAAATTTTCAAAAGTCACGTTTAGCCGTATCTATTACTCAAGAAATGCAATCAAAGTTCGATATGGGACTAGTTAGAGCTTTTAAGGTGGCCGCGAACCTCGAGATAAACAACATATCATAATACTAAGTAATTGTACACTTATGTCATACGGATCAACCATCATCAAGTTGCAATTTACCAGTAATAAAAAGTGTCAACATTGGTGTATATCTTTTGCACTTTTAATGTTCTAAACTGACATAGATTAACGGTGTTTTCAAGAAATGGTGTCTTAGATTATATTTTGTAAATAATGTAATGGTAATAGTAAACAAACTAAGCTGACAGATCTAATGTTGACCACTGTACTTCGCATGCAGAGGGAAGTAGTAGTAATTCTTCAAAGTTTAGCAAACTGCAAAAGTGCACTGGTTGTCTATCCCTACTACGACCTCTCTTAGTACGTCTCGAGTAGAAGAAAGTGTTGACGACTATAAATTTTAAAATGTTCTTTCTTCGGACTTAATTTGAAGATACAGTAACATGATATTTTTGTAACAGCGTACTCTGAAGTTTCGCTAAAGGTTACATTTCTAGGTTTACCATTTGTGTCGGTTTGTAAACATGAGCTATCAAAGAATGTAGTGATTTTTACTTTTAGATTGTAAATCTAAATTTACTATAATATTGAAACAGACTATGTGCTTAAATCCGTAGTCAACATAACGAGTGATCTATAAAATTTATGTTCTCAGTTTGGCCATTAACGAGAAAGAGAGACAATCCAGTATGTCGAATTATTATAATGTGAAGTGATAGACATTAAGTTTGTTTATATGGCAAGATAAGTTTGCTGTTATTTTAAAAATTTAAAGGCATTGGTTTTTGATAAACATAATTTTCACTCAAGAACAGAAAAGTCTTATAACCAGGAATGATAGAAGAATTAATGCTAACTGGGAATATTTCGTTCAGGATGCTTTTACTGAACAATAAATCACACTAGTTCACATGAAGCCTTGAATGTTTGACTCAAATGCAGACTTACATCATTTGCTTCAGCTTATAGAGCTGCTCTATGGAAAGAAGCTGTTGTCTCTTGGCATACTAAGTATATTTCCATAAGATCTTTCAAAAAACGTTTGACAGGTTTCTTTCATACTTCCAACAGGGTTCGGTCTCAAATTCCCTTGTGAAAGTTTTGCGAGCAGTGGAGAAACGACTGAACGGTATGGATAGTTCAATTATTAACACCAAATCTTGCAAAAGTTCATACGACTATTTGAATGTCTACTTGCGATCCTACTCGCACATGTTAATCTTAAAAGCATTGTATCTGTCTGAGAAGAACCAACCTTACCCACCACCAGCTGCCAACAGTTACAATTCTCGAGTTGTCATTTTCTAAATCAGTGGTATATTTTATTGAACACTGATTTTCTTCCAATTATCTTACTCTCCTACACGTTTCATCCTTCATCTGTTTGTTTTCATATTCTTAGGAAGCTGAGACTAAGCGAATGACTTATGTTGTTTGACAACCTTTTGTGGCCGATACCGTGGCTCTTATGAAGGTGCTTGTTACTTAATGTGTAGGAATACTAGTGGTGGTTTACCAACCGGTGTAAGAGATGATGTGATGATCTAAGGCGTACAAACCAAAGTTCCAATGCAAACGAAGACACGTATGGTTAGAGGTGCGTGTCTAGAAATAAGATTGGTAATCAATCCCTGGTTGGTCTTCATCGCTGCTCGACATTTTGAATAAGCAAATTTGAAATTTCTAGAATCAAACCTTTCACAACACTGCCTCATTCAAATCTAAATTGCAGTATGGGGGATGCTTTTAAACGCTTTCGAATCTCCTCCAGTCCTATAGACCAACGGTACATTCGGACCTTCTAATGTCTAGCTGGTTTGCGTTGAAACCTCGGTCAGCACGCGCCTTAATGAATACTAGCAGTAACGCTGTTGTACGTGGAGAGTATGGTAACAAACGGTCACGTGATCACCAAGGAGAGCAGGAAAGCATCACACGTGGACGTTCATCTGGCTGCATGGAAGGAAAGGTGTTGCAGCAGGAGCTGCTTGCGCATTGGCAAACATAGGAAGAATCCAAACTGTCGGTCAATTATTACTCTCTATACATCCCAATTTTATAGATTGCATGTTTATTTTGTGTTTTATCTGAGAGATATTGTTTCCACGCCAGTTTTTTTTTTCAGCTTTTACTTTTTCATTCCACCAGGCTGTTTTTTTTTAATTTCACTGTGCTACATCCACAGACTTCTTTTGAAACTTTAATTAACTTCGCTTTGAATATTTTCCATTTCTGCTCGATATCGTTGTCTCTATCATTGTTGTTAACAATGAATTATTTTTCTAATTTGTTTCCAAACCTTTGTCTTATTGGTTTCTTAGCTTGTATAGTCTGATTTTTTCCTCTCGATTTGCTTTGAATCTGTATTACTTTTTCTTGTTGAGAAAGAAGGTAGTTTCAAGTAAGAAGTGATCACTACCTATTTCATGGGTTTTGTGACTCTTACATCTTTGATTTTTTTCTTCAAATCCCTAGGCACTATGCTGTAATCAATGATAGAGCTTTCTCCTCTGCTTACGTCTCTTGTCATTTGATGTATTCTTTTATGTTAAAAAAATGAGTACGCGATCGTCAGGTTATTGTCTATACAAAATTGTATAAGCAGCTTTTCGTTTTTATTTAGATGTTCCTCCCCGCATGGACCAATTAAAGTTTCTCCATCTGTCTGGTTTATTTGTTATTCGTGGGTTCGTATCTCCTGATATAATTATTTTTGCATTACATGTCTCTATTATCTCTTGCAGCTTGTCCCAGAATTATTTCTTTCCTTGCACCTTTGTGTCTTCATCTGGTCCATAGGAAATAATCATATTTACAGTTTTGTTTTTTATAATTTCAATGTGCATTCTCATAAATCTTTCGTTGTAATACTCCCATTTTCTTATATATCCCGTGTATTCTTTTTTAACTAAGCATGCTACTCCTCCTTTAGCTCTTTTGTTTTGGTCTATCCTGCTATACATTAGAAGGCTCCCATTCTTAAATTGACACTTCCTTTTCTTTTTATTTTTGTCTCCGTTATTGTTAGTATATCTATTTTGGAGTTATTTATATTTGTAATTAATTCTATTTCTTTTTTATTTAGTCCTCTGACGTCCCATGTTCCTAAGATCCATTTTGTCGTTTTATTGTCCGGAGCTTTAATTTTTACGTTGTTTTTCCCTTTCTGTTTTTGTGTTTTGTTTACTAGTCATAATCATATCCCTAGTCGTCGTCATCTGTTAACCGTTTTATTGTTTCTGTATTTATCAGGTTTTTTCAGTTGTATTTTTTTACTACATTATTTAATTGTTCTAGCAAGGAGTTTCCTTTAGGGGATCTATCACTAACCGTTCTCTTTCTCTTACTGTTTTCTGCTTCTGTGTTTATACCTTTTTGTCATTTGTTAATATCCGAAGTTTAGTAGGCCTTATCCATCCATAACTAGCTTATTATATTTAAATTGGGCTTTGTGACCTTTTCTTCTTGCTTTTTTAAGCCCTGAAATTAGTAATTTTCTTTCCTCTAGTATCTCTTTTGTACAGTCTTCTTCAATCTATATGATTGTTTCTTTTAGCGCTTTTGCTGCCTTTAAAGTTTGTAGCTTTTTATTTCCTGAAGTTAGTTGTAGTAGTATGGGTCTATTTCTCCCTGCTTTATGTTTTCCAGCTCTCTTGAGTTCATCTATTTTCGCATCCATATTAATATTCACATTGATGTGTTGTAGTGTTTTTCCAATTTTCTCTTTAGTTTCGTGCAATTCTTCTTGTTCTCCATCGATAACTCCTTTGATTACTAAGTTTCTCTTTTCTCTATTTTTGAATCCTGTTTTTTAGGTCTTTGTCTTTCTACTTTATCGTTGCTATTTTTTGAATCACGTGTTCAAGTTTACTGTCCATTGCCTGCAGCTTGATGTTGATAGTTTCGAACATTTTCTCTACTTTTTTCACGTCAGCGATATTATTTTGGATTACTATTTATTTAACTTCTCCAAATTTGAAGAAGGGAAAGGTCAGTCATCCAGATCAACTCTTCGGAGATGATCTGACCTATCTTCTCACTTAAATTTATTTGCGTAAATGAATTAAAGTAAAATAAATTTAAATAAAATGAATTAAAGCAAAGAACTAAAGTAAAAGAAATAGCAGTAGATGCAAAATAGAAAAGCTGGGAATCATTCGGAGAAATCATGGAACAAAACAGCAGAGAAAATGTGGAACTGTTGTATAAAACCTTAAAAGAACTAAGAAATGAAAAAGAAGTTACACTGAATCTCTGTTCATTCCTACAGCTGTTTTCTGATTACTTCATCAACAAATGATGATGGAAAAGCATAATTGTGAGCTCTAGCAGTTTCTCACGTCACCCTTTTTCTATCGATAGCGTTGTTTCTTTCGTTATTATTTAATGGCTTTCACGACTGTCGGATTTTTTATTTTGATACGTTTGAACACCATTTGTGGTTTGCAATTTGCTGACGCGTTTCCGTTAATGTACTATCTTAGCTACTATTAGGTATTCCTACATTATCATCATCATCATCATCATTTCCAAACAACCTTGAAATGTCGATGTTGATTTTGAAAAGCTAGAGGAAATAAACTGAAATTACCGTTTTCCCAAAATCAAAAGAGTTAGCTACTTCTATTTAGATTATTAATCAACATCAAATTTAACACAGAGTGCCAAATTTCTTATCTCGTATAATAAGCTGAAGTTGGAATTATTCTCGATAAAAAAAATTGTAACGTGAAAAGTAAAGTGAAGAAATTTAGTTAGAAAACTTACAGGAAATTTCTGATAACCTCTCGCAATATTGTTACTGGTAGCAGTTTGAAGCATCTAGCTATTTTCATAATTGCTAAAAATACAATTTTATTACCAATTTAGTATTTCCCATTGACAGTCACATCATTCTAAAATATGTATATGTGTGTGAGTCAACAACGTGATTTATGTACGCAAATGATTATGTAAAACGGAAAATAGGTTGCATATGGATAGCAGCTTCTGACAAGAGTAATTTACAAAAATTCCAATTCCACAACATTTTTCAATGAAAAAAGTTATTAATGAACCAAAAAAATGTATTATTTAATTAGTGTGGCAAGTTATGAATGGTTTGTGAGAATATATGGAAAATCCTTAACCTCATCTGTTATTTACACATTCTCAAGTTCACATTAAAAACATTTTATTGTTTTTGTAAACTAATACAATTTGAATAGATTATATATGAATAAACCAAACACTGTACATAACAAGAATATTAAAATAATTAAAACGTATATTAGGTATATAAATAATTTCACCTAAAAACTGTGATGTTTGATGTATACCGGTAAATAAGATGAAAAGAATTGTTTTAATGCGAAGTTAATTGCAGTGCAATGATTGATGAATTTATGCATAAATCAAAATGGAATTTCGATATTACTAATTTATCTTATTAGGCGCTGGGAATCCCTTTTTGCGTAGACCGATAAATCTAGTTTTCTAGCCCTAGCTGAAAACCTAGTGAACGGTCGCGTTGGTAGGTTTTCGATACCATAATTGGAATTTGAAATCTGTTGGCTGTACTGCTTTACATACCTTCTCTGAAGGTTCTCGTGTAGGAAAACCACAGCAGCGAAAGTTTATGACTGGAATGTTTTTTTTTACTTTTTCCTTTTAGTTAGTGTCTATTCGCAACCGTCCCTGGTTTTTCCCTTAACTTTGCCCCATCCGAAAACCAGAAAAAGAAATAGTAACGACGAATTATCACTATGATAAAATTAACTGTCTTACGACATATGGTACTTTTGAGTCGGATACATGCGTCTTCATATGGTCCTGATGGTTAAGTTTTAGTTTATTTTTACAAACCTTCAGTGTAACTGTTTTGGAGACAATAATTGACGCTTCCATGGTTTGAAACCATGATTAAGGTTCGTTCGGTTTTGGAAATGACAATTTAATTTCTATCAAACGAATTATATTTATTACTTGTATTGAGCAAACGCAACAATTAATTAATTAATTAATTAATTTTAATAATTGAGATAGCTTTGCAACTACCTCTCATATAACACCTAGATTACTGTCCATTACCAATCGAAGTTTACAGTTATTGCTTGGAATCTTTTATGTGAAACCCATAACAATACTTGTTTTTGTTTAAAATATTCGTTCTGTCTAAAGATAGGTTGACAGTTAGGTATAATTTGTTTTAGATTCCATGATGAACAGTTAATTTGTTTAAGAAACTGGGTTTTCCTATTGTTGAGTTCATTCATTGTTTCTGGTATGCTGAATTTTTTAACAAAACATGAATGGAATAGAATAAAATCTAAAAATAGAGCAGGTAAAAGCTTTCTGTTGCCAAGTTAATTCCGATCCTTTTTGAATTTTATGCTCTAGCTAAGAAAGCAGGCAACCAAGTGGTAATGGCACTTGCTTTACAAACATGTCGGTCAAAGTTCAATCCTCGGCAAAGTCTAGTTACAATTTCTAAAAATAACGTATGCTTTCAGGCTGTCACACCAACATCTGTAGTAGTGGTTAACCTTCGAAAAACAACCTATCGAGGTGGTTCCAAGTGGTTAACTACCATGGTGGGACAAGGATCCTATTGAGGCGATTCCCAGCAGGATGGGAAGAGGTAATCGTTGTATAGTCTCTTCGGCTATCACACTAACATCTGTGACAGTTCTTACCCCCCTACATTATTACAGCACTGCAAAGTTTTATGTTAACAATTATTTAGAGACTAAACATATGAACAATATGTACTCCATGAGAAAAATTTAACCAAACTGGTTGGTTTTGACATTTGAGCAAATTTGGCCCTGGGGGTCAAGTTTTCCCCCCTGCTGGTGTAGAGAATCTGATTAGCTTTGGCAGCAAGATTGACAATGAAACAGTATGCATTTAGTATTGTGGTCCACGATCTTGTTGATAGGAAAGTATCGACAGTAAACCGATTATGGAGGCGGGATGTTGAAGCGAAGGCATACACTACGGTGTTATTCCTTTTCTGACTTTTTCATTTGTCTATATCTCGCATTGTTAAACTCAGTCTTCTCATGTGATCTTCTGAATATCGTTTTGCAATCTTTTCTGAAGTCTGCCAATGTTTTGTTTAGTCTCTCTTGGACATTATATTATCAACCTGTTAACCCAAATGCTAGGATCCTGTCTCGTTACACGGCCAGCTTATTGTCGCTTGAGTTATTCTACTCTTTTGAGTACTTCTATCACTTTAGTTATTCTTTGAATTTTTTTATTCTAGACTCTATCCATAAACCTGATTTCAAGAAAAGATCAGCGCATGAGTGAATCTTTGCTTATGCTAACGCACGCTTAAGTAAATTATTTTGGTTATCCTCTCACTTATTGACGGAGGATCTTGAATTACAATCCACTCACACCCACTCCCGCTGACATATGAGATCGTAATTCCCGTGTGTCACAAGATTCTCATGAATACAAAAAAATTCGAAAACCACAAGTCAAGAAATTTTCATTGGTCAAGAGTTTTTCACAAGTTAGGAAATCCTCATGGGAAAAGAGATTCTCAATGTAGGTTCGAATTTAAGAAAATCTTAATTATTTCTTTGCTATTTGCAATTCTCGTCTGTGTCTAATAGTATTTGGCCAAAACTACCACCTTACTTTGGCACGCCGCGCCGTTCCTCGTACTCCACTCCCTAAGGCTGTGGTGCAGAGATTATTTTGGTTTTAGAGTGCTTTGACGTGATTTATGATCCATTATGGTTTGTAACCCACAGTGACCCCTATTTTTTACGTTTACGCTGATTCACGTGAATATAATTTTTTTTGCCCATTCACTTTAATTTCAAGCATAGCCTTTTCCATTGTTCTCTGTATAATTTGGAGGATGGTAGTCCTTTGTTTTTAGGTTTATAAAAACTTCTGGAAATCTACAACTGTGCCCCAATGTATCAAATGCCTCCCAACAGAGCCCACTCGTTTAGAGATTTCCAAGGATTGGTTTTTCTTATTCAGGCACATTCTTTATTATTTGATCTCTGTTTTTATTTGGATATCCTTTGAGCTTATAATCTTTACTTTTATTGAAGTTTATTCTTAATCCGATTTGTGTGAAGGGTAGTTGAAGTTTCTGCAATATGGCCTTCATTTCTTTTATCATTTTGTTGATAAGGACAATAACGTCGGGGAACCATAAATAGTTAATTGGGCCGTTCTCCATTTATGTTAAGTCGTTTACTTTTCCTAGTTTAGTTCTTAAAGACATCTTACATACGTGTAAGCAATTTCGGTAAAACTGTATCTTCTTGGCCAGGATTACGTCTATTGTTACTTATTTTTGTAAATATACTCTAGAACGTTTTAGTATCTTGAGACGATTCTCATACCGTCTAAGACTTAGAAATTCTTAGGTTTTGATAGATTGAAAGCCTTCTAATGGTTTACAAAGTCCAAGTGTAAAGTATTGTACTCTGTGCTCTTTTTTGCAAGAGTTTCTATTGTCTGTAAATGATCTGCAAATAGTACTGAATGCCTTGTAGGTAACATACAAATGGGACAGTACACTAATTGGCTGATGATTTTCTATGTTGTTTTTGTCTGATGTTATGGTCTCGGTGTCTTACCACCTCTTGTGATTCTTTCTTCTGCTAGGCACAAATAGTACTGAATGCCTTATAAGTAACTTATACAAATAGGACAGCACACTAATTGACCGATGATTTTCTATGTTGTTTCTGTCTGGTGTTATGGTCTCGATGTATTACCACCTCTTGTGATTCTTTCTTCTGTTAGGCACTTATTTAGTAAAAGTGGTGCGGTTTTTTGTATTTGGGAATCGAAATACAGGATATCATAATAATGATAAGCATCACACTGCAGACGATGCTAGCTGGTGATGTATGGCGTTGACAGTTGTGTTTTGTTGTGTAGGTGGAAAGTACAAATGGTTTTTTTCACATCTACACCACCAGCTGTGATGCTGTAGTTCGGTGGCGGACAGTGATAGCGACAATTGAGACTTTGGTGGATCACACGGTTAGTGAGCGGAACCTGGAGAGCATGGAAAAAACTCAGGACATGGACGTCCGTTGGGTTGCAAAGAGAGAGAAGTGTATCAGTCAAGTGCCCGTGGATTTAAAACGCGGACGAAGATTTAACTTCAGTTAAAGTTAACCTACTTGGTATAGTTCTTGTGCTCCTAAGAAGTGTATTTTTGATATTATTGAAAAGACAATTTCTAGCAACTTATTGGAATTAATAGCATTTGAAATCAAAAAATTGGTTTTCCTGTCAAACTAGTTAAGTAAGAGTTACTAGATTTTGACGGAGGACAGCAGATGGGGAACCCAAGATTATATAGGTCATGGTGGCAAAACAACCGGGAAATGACGGGAACATGTATGAATACGTGGTAAAGAGAAAACATGAGTATTAAAGAGGTTGTAAATTAAACTTTCACAAATTCTTTCGAGAAGTCAAAAATTTTCTATGGGAAATATCCTGACATTTTCAAAGAAATAGGATTCCCAACATAAAAGGAACAAATTCTGCATAAGCCAGATGGTTTTTTGATCGTGCGACAAAAACAGGATATAATCATTCTGATAATAGTAGCAAAAAACGTGCCTTATTGTTATTAGATAGTGGCTGTCAATCAAGTTTGTTTTTTAAATCTGTGGAAAGTCACAACGTAAACAATTTTATTGCTGATGTCAATCAAAGTAGTTTCAGGTGTGTTTTAGGAAACTTTTGCATGTTGTAGATCGATTACAGTAACATTTTTTATCATATTAGGACAATCTTTATATTGATTCATCAGAGTTTTAAAATTTTTTGTAGTTTCCCTGTTTTGTAAAAAAGACTAATGAAATGCAAAATACCCAAAGTTGAAATATTCACAAGGACAAGCGTATTATACGGAAAAAAATTAAAACTAAGGTTATTCATAAACAATTCAATAGAAGATTCTAAATCTTCCATTGTTTTTTCCGGGCGCTTTTGGAATTAAAACCGCGTCAACGTAAATAAAGAAAACACGACAACCACGCAAAACAAATTGCTTGTGGACCATAAATTATTGTAAATGCTATAGAGTGGCGAGGTTTAATAAAACTTTTGATAAAAAAATTGTTTTTAATGTGTTAACATTAACTAATTGATCAACTTGAACCAATGAGGAAAATTAAATTGAAAAACCACACCGCTGCGGTAAATAAACCTCCCATCAGTGATGATGTTTGTGATTTATATACTTTTTAGAAATTTCTTTGAAAATTATAACGTTTAATGATTATAATGATTTTATGAATAATAATTTGTAATACTTATGTTAGCTAATTGGCTTAAAATTTTTCTAATTCTAAGATTTTTCTCGTTATTTACCTTATAGGGAAAATATTTCTGGAATTTAAACTTAACACTTTTTGCAGTAGTGAAATAATAAAAAAAAGAACCTTGAAATAATAAATTACTTTCTAGGGTATTGTAAGAACTGAATGAAAAAAACACCGGACAAAATAAAGGGCATTGTTAAATTTTTGTTATTAACGGATATGAAATGGGCGTGTGTTGTGTGTCTTTATTATATTGTTGTTATTACGTTAAAGTTTGGCCTCTAAATCACTTAATACAGTCGTGATTGATTTTGTTTTGTAATGTTGCATAAATTAAGTGGATATATAATAATTAATGTAAATGATATCTACAAGTATCGGTAACAATGTCTATATTTTTACATTAGAAAAATATTTATTGTCATTGATAGGAAAATGCCATAAAAATGCGTACACACGTATACGCACTCAATATTCAAATCCATTAATTATTTCTGTTCCTTGTTTTAATTACTAAAAGTTTAATACTCCTTGGAGAATTCCTATAATGTAAACCATCCCAAAGGCAATTCTTTAGTTTGGCACCAGAAATAAAAAGTGTAATTAAAAACAGTTATGGACAAAAAACTGGATCCACAAAAAAGTGTTATAACTAGAAGGAAAAAGAATTAAATGTGATACTTATAAATATTAAATAATAAGAGATTTTTTTCTAAATTTATTCAAATGAATTTACAAAAGCAAAGCGGAATAATCCAGAAATTGCATACTTATAAAACTGTATTATAAGTACGGAAACGTGTTTGAAAAGAATTTTTCAAATATTTGTAGAAAACGTAAACATTATTGAGGTTAAAGTCAATTTTTTTCGCACCTGTCCCAATTAACGCATTTTTGCGGGGTTTTAGAAAAATGGGCCATTGCCAGAACGTATACTTCATGATTTCTTTAGTGTAATTTTGACTTATACAAAAACAAATGTATTTAATCTTGAAAACCTCTGATACAAAATTAAAGTAATCTTATTTTAAATTCCTTAGTTTGCATGGAATTCTAATAAACTCCTTATATGTAGCACTTAAAGCCTATCAAAGGAAATCAAGGCCTATAAAGAAGTTAACTATGTAGTTGCAGTATTATAGTGCTACTACATAATAGAAAAACCCAAACCGCCTTAGAAGGTTAAACTATGAAGATATTTCTGATCGAAAAGTTTATTTATCAAGAGAAATAAATTTTATTGCAGCTCTCTAAAACGTTTTTAGGAAAACATCTAAGAAGGTTGTTTTCTGTTATCTGATCTTTCAAATAGTAATTAATTAATTATATAAATCAATAAAAAACATTTACTGTTGATGAAAATAGTTCTTCGCAAATATAATTCACGAAAACAATCAGAAAAAAAATCTAAACAAAATTATTCAAAACCAAAGATTTCTAGGTAAATGATTTTTGATAATTGTTTTTTATAAATTTCATTAATGATGAAATTAATTCTTTAAAAGAAGATCTAAAGCTGCAAGAAGCTGGCTAGATAGTTAAAATCCAGATCACCAAGTGGAGAAAATACCAAATGAAGGGTACAGGAGAAAAAAAGATGAATGTCACCAATTGTAGTTTTCGAGAAGAACGAATTTGAATATTCAAAACCTCGTGTGCGTTTGACATCTCAATATAAGTATTTGACAAATTGTGACATGATACCTTTGAATACTTAGTTTTACATCACTATCATAATTTTCTGTTTTATGATATACCAATTTAAAAAAAAAGATTAAATGGAATTGGCACAAAATCTCCTGGGAAACAAGGATGAATGTCACATAAATATTACAAAATAATACTGACTGGTTTCAAGCAAATACAAACAACATTTATTTATAAACAATGGCTTACAAAATACTGGTTGCAATACAAAATGTTTTTGAAAATGTCATTTTGGTACTATTTCGTCGACTTCTTGTATTGTTGAGGTATAAGGCAAATTCGCATAATACTCGTTTGTACGAGGGTCTTGACAAAAGCGTTCTTGAAGATTATTGTACTTCATTTGAAATAATGGAATCTGTCCGTTATACTTGAGTTTGGGCAATTCAAACTGACTAACTGGTAGTTCTGTTGACCTTCCTTATTTTCGTTTTGTTGGTATAACTACTTATGTGGCATAGGAGCCATTGTATGTCTCTCGCCACTGCATTATTCTTGGTAGTGCTTTATTGACTACCAGTTTTCGAATGGGTCTACTTTCAAAGGGACATTTCTTGACAATCAAATTACTGAAGCGGTCAGACCACGATCGAGAGATTTGTTAGTCTTTGCAGCTTACGATCTTAAATGGACTAGGTTTCAGTCTTGCATTCGTAATTTCTTGGTTCCAAACAACAGGAAGCTCCACAATGACTTTTGGATTAATCAGCCCATATTTCTATCACACTCTAGGTAACTGTGACTGCGCATTGGAAACGTCATTTTGATAGAGTTTAAACGATTTGTTTTCTGCACAATAAAATGCAGAAGTCGAAATAAAGTGTAGTTTTTGTTTTGGCCGCTATACGAATTATATCTCAAGTTCTGCTTCAAGTGTCAGCCATATGATTGAAAATAAAGTGAAACAACATAGATGCCACTTCATCAAAACCTTCTTTCGTAGCGGTCTCCGTATATGTGTAAAACTACTCATCAGTAGATAGAACATGAATATTAAACGAATAAAAGACCAACTGCCTTTTATAGTACACATCATTGGTGCTTATGTTGGGTACTGGTAAGTCTTTTTGAAAATCCGTTGCCTCCAAAAACATTCTACACATCTTTTCCACGTTCAACTCCTTTGGAAAATATGTCCTTGATGAATCCTGAAGACTATAATGCGATTTTCGACCTTTAAACGATTTAATATGTTCATATACTGCTTGCATTGTGACTTCCGGCAGTTTGTGACGCCTATTAGTATGACGACCGCGCTGATCATGTCCGACATGTCTAACAGTGGCCAGTTGATGCTGGATATTTTGAAGACGTTTGGCTGATATCCCACGCAAGGAAAGCATGGCTTTGCAGCATATTGGAACCTCAACAGAACCGTTTGCACAAAGAACACGTACTTTGTATTTGTACGAAAACGAATGATAGTCAACATCTTCATCATTTCTCTTTCGACTTCGGTGTTTCATGCCTACTGCGTAATGCGTAATTAGGCTGCCTAAGTGCAGATTCTGCTCGTCATGAGTTTTAAGTCCGTTAAAATTTTTTATTATTACCATTCTCTCCTCAAACGAAATATCTTCAAAACATTTTAGCCTACTGCACCCACAGCTGGTACCCATCTCTTATTTCTTTTTCAGTTACTTACCAGCATTTAAGATGCAATTTGGGGGCAAAAAGCACGATATTTTAAGGTCACTATTGTAATCGTTCTAAAACAATACTCACACATGCAGCAATAACAGCTGCTGGTGTGGTGATGGTCGTAAGTGAACCTGAGCAATTGGACATTCATCTTTCTTTCCCACAACGGTGAGGATATTCATCTTTTTTCCCCTGTACGCTGTATATTTGTTGCACTACATTGTCTAAGCCTCATCTTTGTTAGCTTGTACGAATACTTTGTCATAAACTACGACGCCATCTGCATTTCGCTACGTATACATCTGAAAATTATAAATTGTGGACAGTCATCCTCTTTCCCCTGTGCCCTTCAAATGCAAAGTATAGAGAAAACAAATTTAAGTGCTTATCCGGTACTGATTTTCCTATCAAATGATGCTATTACAATTATTGGGGCAAGTGCATATTTTTTAGAAGCTGAGCTTCAAAACGCAATTTTCAGATTAAGATTATGACAACCTTTCTTCAAGTTATGTAATTTCTCCTTCATGAAAACAAGGAGATATTAAAAGACAACAAATAAAAAACTCCAAAATCTGAACTTTATTGTCATCAAACTAATATTAATCATTGCAAAACTACAAAAAATGAACTTTATTATTATCATCAAACTAAGAATTAATTAGTGAGTAATATAATTGAAGTCAACAACTATCATTTAAGTTAACCATTAATTGATATTGTACTGAGCAAATAGTTGCTGGAAGCAAGATATTGTAGATACAATATCAGCCCTATCTACTGAATTTTTATCTTCTACTTATGGAAACCTAAATATGGTGGAACATTCGTTTTCAGACAATTTCCTTGTGTAGAGTATCATCGGATCACTACTGTCAAAAGATGATATCTGTCCAACAAAATACTTTGTTGTTCTCTTAGTGCAAAATTTTACAATAACCCAGTAATCAGTTTGCATCTCGCTCATATCCTTAAACGCACTTTTCACGTTTTGAACTCTTTGATTTTTTTTTCAAAAAAAAAATTGCTGGTTCTTCACTAACACTGAAGGCATCAT
>VTPC01005545.1:0-26090 GCA_011009095.1 Ignelater luminosus | reverse complement strand
GTAACAGGAACGTTCCCAGGTAATTTTAGCTGGTGTTTGTTAAATTACTGCAACATAGTCAATAACTTTTGGCTACCGTTTCTTTGTTACTAGATATAAAGTTTATTTGTTGCTACTTAAAAATTTATTGTCAAGTTTATCTTGGTTAAATTAATCTAATATTTGAATTTTGATCTTTTGTTTCATATTTTGAAATTTTAACGTAACAGAATCTTTTCTTTTTCTTTATTGTAATAACTTGCTCTTATTTTTATTTTCTCATTATTTTATCAATTTTGTTCTCCAGTAAAGATATCAATCCATACCATTTATTGACATCCTTTTGTAGTGTTATTTTGTTAAATTTATATTCTTGTTTGTGTGTGTTTAACTCATTTTTATTATTATTTTAATAAATGTAAGAAAGGTCGATTATTTACATTTTGTTTTCTTTGTAAGTGGATCTCTGGTCCAGACTAAGCAGCGTTAATTTCGTTACTTTGTTCGTTTGGCTATTAAAAAGCACGGTGGTGCTTAGTCTAAATTTCAATTAAAGGTCAGATACCTTTGTTCAAGGGAGAATTAAATATTAAACTGGTATATCTTTCTTAGATCTTTTTTTTGAAAAAGAAGGAAGTCTTCAGAGGACTTCCTTGTCAAAATTAATTAAGACAAATTACGTGTTTATACAGTTTTTTTCTTTCGTGTTGAGTCTCAATTGTAAAACGTTGAAGCGAGTTTTAATAAAGCTTCCACGAGATAAGTTATACACAGGGTGAGGTTTTGCAAGAAGCCTATATACAGGGTGTCGGATTCATGAATAGTCGCGTGACCGACCATCAGAACCCTTCGATCTACGACTGCTGGCGCCCTTTTTTGTGAACATCTATAAGTTTAATAAGAGTTTTGGAAATCGGTGAGCTTCTCTTTGTGCGGCTAGGTAAGTTCATTTGAGAATCCATCCCATCTGCGGCATGAGCTACGGGATTTAACATCTACCATTGGTCTGGACGGGACTTGTGCATACTTTTGAGCACTTTCTCGTTACAAACTTACATAACTATTTATTCCTAATTAAGCCCACATTTTAAATTTTTAACTTTAATTTTCATTAGAGATTACCAGGGGTTGACCGACCAACTAGACTGCAAGATTAACGTCAGATCCAGGTTCGAGGTGTGCACCCTCTAAATTTGGCAAATGTCTATTATAAAATGTTGTGCTGAATCTGCGACCATTTTCATCTGGTGGGAACTCAGTATTCTCAAATTGAATGGGCGGATTACTAATTATATAATCTCGCATACCGGCAGAAATATAAGTATGCCATTTACCAATATCATTCTCCACAAGTGGATTCTGTGCTTTCAAATTTACTTCCTCACCAGGTACAGAATTTTCAGTATGGCTATTAGAATTTACTTCTTGATTAATGCTACAAATGTTTCTCGATTCGCCACATAAATTTTCGTTTACCATCAAAATGTTCCCATCTAGGTTTTCAAAAGAATCAGATAAATCTTCAACGTCAGTACATAAATAGTTTTTCTGTTGCAATTTTTCTCTTTTCTTAGTTCTTACACTGTTCGATGTTTTCAGAAACTTAAGTAAACCTCCTTGCAGGTAAGACTGAATCTCTTTCCTTTTTTCTGCTCGTTTCCTCTTCTGAGCTCCACTATCATATTTCCTATACATCGAACACGACTAGGGCCAGGACTGTCCATTTTTAAAGCTCTGTAATCACAATAGAGAAAAGGAAGATGAAAATATGTAAAACCATCTATTGCACTGCGACAAAAATTCAGATTAATCAGTCTTTTAAAGGTGACTCTTAATGGGAGGTTTCTAGAAAGAAAATTATAAAATGAATACCTATTAAAAAATTGTATGAATGAAAATAAAACACTTTTAATTTAATTGTAATTATTAACGTATCTAAATATGTAATGTATCAATTAAAAAAAGTGTGCAGACTGCGGTGTTTTATTTTCATTCGTAGAATTAGAATGGAACCACACAGGGAGGATTTTTTTTTAAATTTATAGTTCATATCTGCGGCGTAGGAATTAAATTATATAGAAATGTAGAATATCTCACCTCTATATACGCCTATGTATACGGTATATTATTAGAAATATAAGTGCACAAACGCATAGTCTAGCAAAAATTCACTTGCCCAGCTTTGCGCCTCAAAACAATCACACGGTAATACACAAAACTGAATTCTATTTGCACTGAATATTCTGAGTTTAAAAACTTGCAACAAAAGTGGTGAATGATTCTTTTACATTGTTAAAGCAGACGTTGCGGGCAGGTTCTTTAAATACTGACAAGTCAAAAGCAATACTTTAGTAAACTCTGTCCCTCCTCCCTTAAAGAAATCGTAAAAATTACTGACCTTACTGCAAATTGACACAAACATCGAATACGTGAAGCTCCTTTCACTTTCGAAAACCATGACAAGAACATTATATGTTTTATAAGGAGAGCAATAATCGATTCTGTGAGTTGTCTAGACAAAATTCTCCCTTTGGTTTCTTGACGTTTTTTGTTATTGCATTTCTACAGAGGAAAATGCATCTTTTTGGATGCACTTTGACGCAGTTTGAAAGAAATCGACAAAATGAGCCACAATGGGCTTGATTTTCTCACTCTGGGGTTTTTTGTGTCGCTGATCACGAATCCGGCATTATGTTTCCGGGAAAGTGAACCTGGCCCTGGAAAAACGGACAATTTGGCCCAATTTCTGAAAAGTTCGTGAAATTTTGAATTTTAACTAAAAAATGGGTTCTAAAAGGTTTTTTTGGTCGCTGATCACGAATCCAATAATAGTTTTCCGAAAGAACCACCCTGGCCGTGGAAAATCAGAAGATTCTGCACAATTTTGGAAAACATTTTGAAATTTCAGCTCGCAAAAGGGTTCTAGATAGTTTCTTGGGTCGCTGATCACAAATCTAACATTAGTTTTCCGGAAAAAGTATCTGGCCATGGGAAAACGGAAAGATTTGGCCCAATTTCTGAAAAAATTTTTTTTGTTTATGAAATTTTTAATTTTAACTCGGAGTTAGGTTCTAGGGAGTTTGTTTAGTTGCTGATCACTGATCCGATACTAACTTTCCGGAAAAACCACCCTGGCCGTGAAAAATCGAAAACTTTTGCCCAATTTCGGACTAATTTTGGAATTCTAGCTCGAAAATGGGTTCCAGATAGTTTTTTGAGTCGCTGATCACAAATCTGGCATTAGTTTTCCGGAAAAACTATCCTGGCCGTGAAAAATTGGAAAATTTCTTTATTTTTCTCATGTTTAACCGCTCTTAGGTGGCAGTTCATCTCGCTTTCTATGTTGTCGACATGTTTAGAACCAGTTTTCACGGTTACAGTAAAAATTGCAGAAAATCCGTAAAAAATCATCGGGGAACTTTAGAAAAAAACGTGTTTCAAGTAGATTTCAGGGTAATAGCATGCTGCCACTTCAAAAATAACAATGAAAACATCTAGAAAATTCATAATTTTCAAGAAAATTTCAGATATGTATGTTTCATACATATTATATCTATATATAAAACAGTTTCTAGAAAACTATATTTTTTCTAAATGTTTTCGTTGTTAGTGGCAGCATGCTATTACCTTGAAATCGACATGAAACACGTTTTTTTTAAAGTTTCCCATGATTTTCCATGGGTTTTCCGCAATTTTTACTGCAACAGTAAATTCTGGTTCCAAACATGTCGACTACATCGAAAGACCCAAAAAACTATTTAGAACCCATTTTCGAGCTGAAATTTCAAACTTCTTCGAGAAATTATGCCAAATTTTTCGCTTTTCCACGGCCAGGTTCACTTTTCCGGAAACCTAATGCCGTATTTGTGATTAACGACCCAAAAAACCCCAGAGTGAGAAAATCTGGCCTATTGTGGCTCATTTTGTCGGTTTTTTTTCAAACTGCGTCGAAGTGCACTCAAAAAAATGCATTTTTCTCTGTAGAAATGCAATAACAAAAAACGTCAGATAAACAAAGAGAGCATTTTTTCTAGACAACTCACAGAATCGATTGCCGCAAACCGCATCAAAATCCATCTTGGCGATTTTTTTTTTGTTTTACTTTGGCCTTTTTTCTGCTTTATTTCCTCGACTAAGCACAACGATTCTGACAAGCTAAATTTTTTGTGACTTTATTTGGCCGGATAAATATTTAAGTATGATTTTAAAAACGCAAATGATTAATCAACGTCTGAGGAGGCAAAGTAACGTGTCAGGGGGGTCGCGTTAATGCCATAAAACAAGCATAAAAGAATTCTGAAAACTGCTGACCATCCAAACTAAACTGTTGTAAATAATATTAAGTCTTGCTAGCCAAGAATTAAAATAAGAGAAGAAAGCCTTGCAGTGAGACCCTTGCAGGCGCAGGGCCCGGAGCCCCAAAGGACGGCTCTGCTTAATACTATATATATATTGATATTTGTAACTAGCGAATTTAACCAATACCTATAGCACGTGATTTGTTATGCCCATGATTATTCGTTTTACCGATTGGACGGCACCGGTCAATGCTATCCGCTGTAGTATTAATATTTAGCATTTTTACAGATTTAGGAGTTTTTGTTTCTTATTTTCTTTACTTCTATCTGTTTCTTCAAATTCCCGAAATACTCTTTATACTGTTCGTGCTAATTACATTTTTTTTTAATTTTTAGCCTACCTTCCTTTTCAGAAACTACTCGCCACCAAAGATTTTTAGCTTCCTTGTTGACATCTAATTTCAAAAAAAACATCTTTAACGGTGAATGCCTTCCACTGCTGTTGTTTTTTAAAATTAGCTTTTTAGTCCTCATTACTACAAAGATTTCAAACAACGGTATTCTCGCTCAGTTTTTGAAATGCATTTCTTGATTGTTGCTAGAAGGTATACACTATCCCATGTAGTCAGCAAAGATTCAGGCCTTAAAGGCAGTCCAATTTAATATCTTGAAAACTACTGTATATCTACAAAGGGATGTCTGAGTTTTTAGTATTAAATATCATAGAATTGACATCAATTTCAATATCCTCTGTCTATGAGAAAAGTATCATCAACCATAGTCACTAACTCAAACAAAAAGCCTATTAGGTTCATAAAGACCTTTATTAGTTTTTTGTCTGTCAGCTAGGTGTTCATAATACGAAATGAGGTTATTTTGCTACACACTGTTTATGGTAGGTACTACAACTGGCTTCAGTATACCACACTTCCTCTGCTGGATATAGACGATTTAGTCTGAGTATTCTCTTTTTGTCTATAGGATTCCCCAAAAAATTTAAAAACCTTACTAACTGTTGCTGTGGTGGACTACGACGGCGACGTCAGTTGGTATGAAATATCAAATTCTTGCATGACTAAGAAACATGTAGGAGGTAAGCTAAGGGTAGGAAGCATAAGAGTGTTTAAAGATAAGTACGGTTAAAAATTGCACTCACTCACTATAGACGTAGCGCTAGAGAAAGTGTTATTGGTCCTGCTCGTAAGCAAAATGGAAAGAAAAATTTTTCAATTATAAATTCTAGCCATTTTTAATCTCTAGATTTTCTTTGACTGTATTTTCCCTTTGAAAAATTTGTTTTTAGGTTTATTTGATTTTTATTTGCTACGATTATTGTAATAATAGTGTTATCATAACCGGGCTTTTTGCCTGCAAAATGCAAAGCATACAATAATAATAAAATTTTGTGTTACAGCGTAAGCTATTCATAAATCAAAAAATCAAATATGGAACAACAATTAATTGCTGAGATACCAGAATCAGTGAGATTTCCATACATGAGTTTACGTAAACTTGGATTGTTTTCTACAAACAAATTTAAAGCGTACATTTTTGTGTCTATACTTGCCTTATTTCTAGGCAGCCTAGTTCTGATAGCTATGTTACAATTTATAAACGTAAAGAGAGATATTTCCGATATCGTACGCAACTTGGAGGCTATCACTGGTTTTTTGATGGTAAGCAACTTAGCTATTATATTATTAAATTGAGTAAAGCTTGTTCTATACTAAACTTTCTGTACATTACCACGGCTTTTGATAAATGCAGACTTAATGATTTAATTTTAGACAAATGCAAGACTAGTTATTGCAACCTACCGTAATGAAGATTTCAGAAGACTTGTTCAAATGATCAAGTTGTTCCGGGATTCCAATAAATGTGACCAACAAACGAAAGGGGAACTAATTTCAATACGTCGTTTTACTTCTAAATTGCAAAACCTTTTATTATTGGCTACTGTTATATGTGCAGCTCTCTCAATAATATACGCCTTTTTGCAAAACACGACCCCTACTGGAATATGGAGTATAGAAGGACATGAAAAACTCTATCGTTTTGTGATGATCGGACAAAGCATTGCTGTTCCCTATTGTGGAGCTATTGTTTGTTTTACAGATTGTTTGTATTTGGGGTTTTGTACCGAAATAGTTATTCAGTTTAGAATCTTGTCGAATCATTTACAAGAGCTTAAAGCAGATGGTAACACACTCAATGAAATGGAAATAAATCGCATCAACTTAATAAAAGGTTGCGTTAGTCATCATAGAATAATATTGCAGTAAGTAGGTGGTATACTTACCATGGAAGTTTATGTGTAAAGTAGATTATCTTTCAGGTTTGTTAAGGAATTTCGACAAGCATTTTCTTTAATACTGCTGACTGAGTTTCTCATAGATGGTCCTTTCATTTGTGCGGAATTACTTGCTACGTTTGAAAGGTAACAATTAAGTGATTTTGATGTATCTAGTTACATAATTACCAGGCGTCCAAATAGAAAAATCATTATGCAATGCCAATGGCTTTGGTTGGTTTGCTCATATTAAATATATGAACTGGTCAAACTGTCAAAATTGTCAACTAAATTGTTTAGGCTATTCTCAAGATATTGGAAAAAATTTTAAAATTTAATTTTTGCATTCTCTATATCAAAGAAGGCATTTTTTTGTATTATAAATAACCTTTCAGAGATTACAAGAATATAACTGATATGCGTCGTACAATAGGTTATTGCATTTTTCTGTGACCTTTTTTATCTGCAATCATGGACATTACATAATGCCATTGGACTTTGGGTGTTTCTTCTTATCTAAATTCTCTAAGTTTTAGAAGCGTAAGTTTATTTAAGCTACACTAAATTTATCTGTTTTAGTCGATCCTTCCAAAATCAACTGAGACATGCCATGCCATTCATTTTTATCACCCTCCAACTTGTTTTCTTTTGCAGTGCAGCGAGTTATATAACAGACGAGGTAAATGAAGAATTAATATTTCTAATGCACTGTTGCGTGGCAAAATTATTTTAAAGTAAGTTAAAAGTGCTGGCACAATTTTGTTGACAGCATAAGCTACCAATGCCTAGAAAATAATTGCATCTCTCCAATTTAAGAGAATGAGGAAGATTCAATTTTTAATAAATATTTTCGTACCATGTAGCATTATTAAAGTTTTTGATTTGACTGTTAGTGGTAATTGTGAACATTTTAGTAAAATTGATATAATAGTCGAAATTTGCTTGTTCTTTATTTTTTCCGGGTATCATACTCTAGCATTTACAAAGATGCATTGGATGAGCAGAAATACATTTGATTTTATGTAGCAAAACTTACACCTATGTGATAATGATCAATTAAATAAAAATGATAAAAAAAATATGCAATTTGGTATTCTTTTGCATAACCTGATACCAAACGTGGACCAACATTTCCGCAAGATGTTTATTAAGCGTAAACCAGAAAGATTCAACTTCAAACTATGGTGTCTTTGTAGCTCAGGTGGATATTCATATAAGTTGACACTATATGACAGGAAGACTTCAAACAGTAAACGAGGAAATTATTTATCACTTGGAGAACATGTCCTAGATCTTTTATCAGTTGCACAAAATCCACCAAACCATTGTTTATTTTTTTACAACTTTTTGTCTTTGATGCAACGAGACCAATTCGTGAAAATCGGACACGAAATGATACCTTGCACACCGTAAAAAAACATGAAAAAGAAAGACAGAGATTCATGTGACTCTTCATTTGATAAAACAAGCAAAATATTATTACTTAAGTACAATAATCATTCAGTCGTTGCTGTTGCTACAAATTATTGCACAATTGAACCTTTGGTGTCTGCAAAAAAATAAAATAGGAAAGATAAAAAAAATATAGCTGTGCCTCAACCGAAAATATTTTCCAAGTAGAATCGGCATATAGGAGGTGTTGATTTGCACGATAACAAAATTTCAAATTGTAGAATACGTTTCAGAGGGACGAAATGGTGGTGGCCACATTTTACCAGTTTGATGGACAGTGTTATAGCAAATGGCCAAAAGGTTTACAATTTAGTAAACAAAGAAAAGCTCTTGTAAGTACAATGTAAAACATATATTGCTGTAACTTTCATGACAACAGAGTGTATTGACCAAAAGAATGAGGAAGCAGCACAACAAAATGATTCGAGCCAGCAATCAATAAACGCAAACTACTGACGGCCTTTCAAAAATGCACTTTCGGCTGAAGTACGATTTTACCGAATCGGTCATGTTATTGTTGAAGAAGAGCAAGAGGAAGACGCAGACAGTATAAGAGCTGCATCGGTACTTTCATCCATATAATTTTTTCGCAACGTTGACTCGCACGGAATATTGCGATCACAATATTTTTCCAAAAATGTCTTAAAAGTTGAGTTTTCTACAGTATTCTAAGGAATATCTTGCAGCAACAAGAGAACAACACAAGTCTTCAGTAAATTTATATTTTTTGTCGGCTTCGTTTGTTAGAAACGTCTGCTTTAATTTGTTTTTTCTAGCGACACTAGCCTGATGCAAAGATGTTTTAATATGTTGCTGCAGTTGACGTTTTTTCTTGCTACACACCTAGAAAAGAAAACAAAACATTGTGCTTTTATGAATTGTTATTAATAATTATATTTAATTTTATTATAATCAAATAAACACTTCCCATTGAGAAGCAAAAGTTTAAAATTTTTATACGAGTATAAGAAGGATACAGCGTTCGTAATTTATATATTTATTAACAAAAATTTTACTAGTTATATTATTAAGCAATGATGAAGACAATTATTAAAAATAAACTATTTATTATAGGAGTATGTTTTACAAAAATTAGATGAAAAGTAGTCATATTCATTTACCTGTTTCATTATAACATTTTTTGGAAGTTTTTCTTTTTCCATTTTGTATGTTACACTAATTTTAAAACAAATGAACTGCTGGAATGACAAACTTACAGATTATGTTATTATTTCTTTCACCGGCAGCACCGAATTACTACAGCAAAATAATTTTAAGTTTAAGGTGCATGCATTTAACCTTTTAAAAAGAAGGAGGAGCGATAGCTACCAAAAAGGATTTGGTAGAGTCTTTTTCAAATTTTTTAGTAAGTAACAAACAAATTTCTGAAGTAAAAATACATTCAAATAAAGTAAAGTACATTTTCGAAAATTCGTTACATCCTTGAGATCAAACAAATCTAAGTGGTTCTACTAAATGAACACAATACATAATGTGTAGAAACATCTTATATTCCAAATAGCCTTTTCTGTAAACATTAGAAAAAAAAATATTTTGCTTTACCTCTTTGTTTAAAGTATTCAAAGCCTATTATGCCTATTATGTGTCTCTCACTTTTCAAGACTTTTTATGGACATGTAGTTGTTGTAAAGTAAACCTAAATACTTTTTTGTAAATTTATATGTTTACCTGCTTCTAAATCTTATTTCAAAGATAACTGTTGGTTAAATTCCAAACGACCTCTACCCATCAATTTTAAGTAGGTACTTATCTACCTTTTTTTAATTAATTGCAATAGTGTACAGTTATTAGAATGTGGGTTTTTCAAAAATGTATTCACATAAAAGAATGGAAATATTTATAGTTTAATCGAGGCTCTCAGTTTTGAGATCAAAAAGAAAAATAGACATGAAGAAGCAAGTTAAGCACAAATAAGCACTAGTGAGCACTAATTCAAACGATAAGCATCTATTGTTTTCAAAACTACCTAAAACACGCCTATTTTTAATTTTACGAATGTGTGATATATCTAATATTAATTAGTAAGCATTAGCTTAGAAATTCGAGGTCTAGTCTCTTTTCTTTTTCTAATGTTACATAACATATATTTCAGGCCATGGCAGTTTCAGATGCTTTGTATTTCTCCAACTGGTATTCTCAACTCTTTCCTTCTTTAAAAGTACCACTGCTGCTTATACTTCAAAATTGCCAAAAGGAAGTTACCATAAAAGCTGGAGGTTTAGTCACTTTCAATGCAGAGACGACTATTAAGGTAGGTACGTAACGTAAAATCAATTGATCCTATACACGGTTTCGCATTTTACAGGTGCTCAAGGTTACATGGTCTGCATGTTCTCTAGTGAGAGGGTTACGACAGAACTGAATCGATTTGAAGCACTCACCGTTACTACAACAGAAGTATTGCACTTATATTAGCAGAAGTATAATGTTTTTTATTGTACTAAAATATGCGTTTGTATTTTTTTCGTTGTTAGCATATCAAATAAACGTTCACTTGCAAAGTCTAAATATGCCCAATAAAATATTATTATGCAAGCTATTTCCTTAAGTTGAAAAATTTTATTTCCTTAGTTGCAGTAATGTTGCATTAGCTTTATTTCGTTTTTCCAAATTATATTATCCCAATATAATTTTATAACTTTTAAGCATGTGCCACGCACAGCCTACTGAAAGGAAGTCTTCGCAACGACATTGGTACAAATTTTGAACAGCACAAGTAGCTATTAACATAACAAACGTTCTAAATTGTCAACTTTCTCACTCACAAGTATTCTTTATTCGTATTAACGTACTAGGGCAAAAATCTTTCTGAAAGTGGGATGCCATTGAGGGCAAGCACTTGGTTAAATGAGATCAGCTCCAAAGTTTTAAAACTTTAGCCATTAATGTAATTTATTTGTATATCTAACTTTGAATGAAAACTGTACTGAAACGACTTCTATTAAGCAGCAGAACTGAATTAAATGGGCTGTATACTTTAATAACAAACCAAATAAGAAAAATTAAAAACTTTTTAGAGCTAGTCTCTATTAAGAAATTTACTAAACTTGTTATTCGGCTTTTGCAGAATTGAGTGCCGAGAACACTGCAGTTTGTTAACATAAAATTCAAGTTAAAACTTTAAAATAGCTTTCTTTTTCTATTTTGTCCTCCACGCCAACTTCTCTGGTAACGTAGCCTTGAGTTACAATACACTCACTCTGAAATAGTCTTAGGTCTGCTAGCTCACCAGTGACCTTCAGCATGATAGGTAAGAAGATTATGCGCACAATAAATAAATATAAATAAAGTTAGAGGAATATATTGCAATCAAACCAATAATAAAAGTCAGAATCTGTGCTTATATTGCATAACCACAGAAGTAACAAACCAGGTAATGATCTCATGCAACATGCACTAATTAGACTAAAGTAGCACAGCTAATAAAACAGTTACTTGTGTACGTAGACTTGAGAATTATAAAGTGAAGAAAAAGAATACCAGCGCACAAAGAAACGGTTACAAGGGACAACATTCTTAATAGTTTTCTTCCTTATTGGAAACTATATTTCATTTTCTAAAATTTAATTTATAAAATTAAGAGACGCTAATCTACTATGCGATAAAGGTTAATTTAAATTTCATAATGAACAAAAATGATTTACTTCAATAAATGCACAGGTATAAACACAAAGTTAAATGATGACGAAAATAATTGCTTTAGAGCGACAGGACGCTGAGCAACAAAGGAGAAGCTGAAGCGTCATCTCAGAATTGGTTGTTAATTTTTATTTGCTGTTATGTCCTTTTGCCTTTCGTCTGTCATCTTTTCCTTACTTTTACTCTTACTTTTTGTTTAGATATACACGTCTGGTAATCACAGATAAAGTTCTTAGAGACGGAAATTTGTCTGAGTTCCAGTAGCTGATGATATACAAATGCTTCTTCCTAAAACAGGACAGTATTCCCTGTCAAAGCAATTTAATAAATTAAAAAGAAAACTCTCGAAAAATTTGAATGCATACCGGTCATGTGACATGGTGATAAAATAGGGAATGGTCCTCAAGAATTATTTTCAATTATCTCAGGCATCTCAAGCAATTAGCAAGATAACTCGAGGCTAATAACCCATTCTGTATGACAAGTTCCTAATAGGCTGGCTTTAGAAGTACTAAAATAGTGAGAAATTAAGAAAATACACTAAATTATTTGACTTACCGAGGTCTGTGTGTAAGTTAACTAACATGAGTTATACCTATAAAAATCAAGGCACCCTTATGTGGAATTTGATAACTTTAACCGTCTATTCCTCTTACTCCAAAAGCAAGTTATTTAAGTCTTACTTGCACATCGTAGGAGTTAGTCTTGTGCCTGCAATGGGTCAACGGCTTCTGAAACCCCATCATTTCCTTCAGGCGCTTGAACACTTGACATGTAACCAGATGGCTCTACTTTGACGTTTGGCATGGTGTACTATTTAGAAACCTATTAGAATTAATTAAAATTAAGCTTATCGTTGGCCTAATTAACAAACCACGTAACTCACATTTCCCACTTTTTACAGGAGGAACAAAAAACTGATTTATTCGACAGTGAATAGATAAATTATTATTGTTTATTCTTAACAATAAAGTTTAAAGTATTCTGAGATGTATATAGGCCATATTGTTATATAATTAAACATATTCATAATTACAATGGAGTTACCAGGTTAGAAATAGCTACGTTAAGGAGTTACACGGTATGTGTATAAAAGATACGTGGTTTGAAAAATTTAAATTTGGAGTTAAGTGGTCTGACAATGAGTATAAGGTTTTATATAAAATACTAAAAATTGGAATAATGAGATAATTACGGTATATTATATTTGAAAACATATAAAAAATGTCAAATAAAACAAAATGTTAGTAAAAATACATGTAACGATGGTAATTTTGACCTTTTCATGGATTGAAGCAGTCTGTTAAAATGGCAACTCGTCATAAAAGGAGTGGTAGTCCCTTAGTATTGTACTTTTCAATTCTTGCCAGATGGTTGTACTTTGCTTCCGTTATTTTCAACCTACTGTCGTACAAATTTGGAAATGCTTGCATTTTGTCTATAGGATGGCTTAATGATGGTTTTGGATGCTGTCTTTTTCGTCTGGATTTTTTTGAAGCTTCTTCCGATTGTTTTGCGTTATCCTCGCAAGCAGGTAATAGTTTGAACTCATCTTCAAAATTTAGTTTGTAATAAATTTTTCCGTCGTCAGAATACTTCAAACAGCGGATGTCAGTAACTTTGGCGTCACCTTTCTTCTATCCAGGACGGATCGACGTGTACATTGTGGGGTTTGCATAGTTTTTGAAGAATGAATGTTCTAAATAAGTAACCTTATAAGGTGTAGAATGCTTTCTAGCCTTTTTGCATATCTCTACATAATCAGTTGGCACATGAACTTCTTTCTGTTTTAGATACCGCTCTATGGTGGAGTGCATAGAGTCACACTCCATTTGAGTGTGACCTTTTTCCAGATATTTGCTTTCGATACAGATCTTGTACCTAACAGCTAAATGTAACAGGGCATTGCTCAAAATAGAACTTCTCTTTTGATAGTTACAGCCGTCACTGAAAATTATTATTTTCTTTGCATTGTTGCGAAGCGGTAACTGGGATTGAATGAAATGACTTACAATGCTTGCAAACTCATTTGTAGTGAGTTCGCCTTCTGTTTCATTCCACAGGTAGCAAAATCCAACTTTTGTCTTTAGATCATACATACAAAGGTTGTGGACCGAAAGTTTCCTCCTGTAATATATGCCTGAAGCATTTGATTTAGAACACAATAACAGGCTCTGAAGATCCACCGTGTAAACATGCTCTTCATTTTTTTATCGTTGTCTTTTTTCTTGCCTAGCAGCGGTTTTCTTCTTTGAACGATCCTTGTATTCTTCACTAGTAATGTGTTTTAGCTTGTATGCTCTACATATATCACATTGATCTTTTTTTCGGTCTGTATAAAGACAAATTCAGATCTTCAAACATTTTGTGGAAAGTGCAGGAAGGCAGTAGCTTGCATTTTTTTTCCTTGCACCAATTGTCAGTATAAACCTTGAACAACTGAGACTTTGACGTCTAACAAGGCTCCAAATAGAGTTTTTGGAAAGATGCTCGACAACAATGTGATTCTACATTTGGCAATGCCAATAAAAACTCTTTTAATAACTTTAATCTTTCATTTAAATCTCGTTGTCTTGTAATCTTCTTGGATTGTCTTTTATTATCAGTTCTCTCGTCGGTTTCGTCTTTTTGTTCCAACTCTACATGATCTTCTCCTCCGTCTTCTAACCACTTGTTGACCATTAATTCCCCTATCCCTAAAATTGCCAGTAATGTCTTTTTGCATACTCTGACCTTTGTTATTTATTTATTTACATATAAATAGAATTTCAAAGAAAATTTTCGGCGTGAAGTGTTTTCAATTTTCCTATCCCGAGATCTTTGGGTAAAATTTACATCTGTCATAGTCTTTATGAAAATCTTTCTTTCCTTCCAGCTCAACTTCCAAAAATCATTGAACATCTTTTGTCTTTCTGTTTCTGTCAATGTCTTGCAATGAAAGGTTTTACCTTTACATTTGCAAGTAATTTCTTTCATCGTTCTCTTAGGCCTACTGACAAATCCCGTGACTTTTCCATCTATAACCTTTCTCCCTTTGTATTCTTTACCTTGTTCACTTAAGATCTTTGCTTTTTTAACTTCCCAATCATCTTCTGTTACTTGATATCGTCTCCGTCTTCTGGGTTTCAAAATATTTTGACTTACATCTTTATCAAGATTTTCAGCTTCTTTAATTGCCTCAACTGGTTCTGTTATTAAGACTGTTATTTTCTTCTGTTTCTATTGTAATTATATTCAAGTCATTTATATCAGCTGTTTCTACGTCAATAGTCGTACTGATTTGATGATTAGGTTCTGCCATTTTATTATCCTACAGAACTCTAGGTTCTGGTAATTGATTTTTCTCCTTGTAAACTTCAGCTACTACAATTATTTCTTGTCTACTGTTTACCTCTTGACTTAACCCCGTTGTATTCTTTGTTCCCTTGTCACATGGTTCTGAGATAAAATCATTAGATTTTTCTGCTTGACAGTAAACACTTTTACTTATTAAACTATAATCAAGGTCTATATGCGTCAGTATGTTACAGTCATAATGTAATACTTTAACAGCACTAAGTGCTTCAGTATCTGAAAAGTTTAGGTTTATAGGGAGACTTTCAAAACTTATATCTTGACTTATATCAAAATTTCCAGCTTCTTCCTTTTCCTCCACTAGTTGTTGGTTATTAACATTTTTGTTATTATTTTCCGTCTCTAATATTATTAAATTATTTAAGTAATCTACATCAGGTGTTTGATTTTGAGCTTCAGATTCAAGAAATATTTGAATTAAGTTGCCATTTTCATCAATCATGAACGTGTCTGCTGTAGAAGTAGTGTCATCAACAATGACATCTTCGTTGTCAATCTTTGAAGGTGAATTAGTACAGTCAGTGCAATCTTGGTTCTTGACCTGCGGCGAAAGCAAACATCCACCATTTCCCTTGCCAGATTGTGCAATTATTGCTAGTTGTAGCATTTGTTTCTGTTCTCGAAGACATTTTTGAACTGAAAAGTAACAAAAACGTAATTAGTGGTCAGTTTAATAAAACGAATACAGACCAACAAATTACTTTTTATTTTATTTGCGAAAAGCTTTCTCATAGTGGAGTGTTTTGATTAAAATAATATACAAAATAATAATTTTACCAATATCTTTAGTTCGAAATGCAACCTTTGTATAACGTAACCTTAAAATCTAAATTTAAAAATTTTGTTTCCACCATAAAAACATTAATCTTTTATTTCGCCTGATGATGACTAAAAGGTATCTTAATTAGTTTTAAACATGTAAGGAGACATTTTGTATATTTCCTGTGTATTTTATTAATATCGCTGTCCTCCATTAAGATATACAGGGTGTATTTAAAATGGCGCATAATATATGCAACATGTTATTCTACATTACAAGCCGAGAAAGAGATTTTAACACCATTTTTACAAAAACTTCTTCATAACAAAATTATTAACGTTCCCAATTCTTATTAGAACTTTTTGTTTTTTAAATATTTTAAATTATATGTCGGTTTTAAAGATTTTGAGGGCATATGTTGCAAAGCCAACATATCTATTTACCTCAAATATAAAATAGTAATTTTGTATAAACACGCAAAAATAACTATTTAGGCCTAATGTATTTAACACTGTGTCCTTAAAGTGCTAATAATTGGAAGTTTTACCCTACCATTACGATTTATACTTGCAGTTCTAAAGCGCTAATTACAATTGATCCACTTATTCGTAATTACAGGCTGTCCAAACTTACTTAAATATTTGATGAGCTAATTAATGAAGAGAAGCGGTGACTTTATAAATATGTATGTAGAACATGCATTTTCCTGCAAAACCTATTAATCGACTATGTCAGTTATTATTAACAATGCAAAAACTGCTGTGAAATTGCCACATTTAAATAAGGAAGTTAGTCTGTCAATAATTCCCACTACTAACAGGTAGCTTTGAACAAACGATTGTGTGTAGTTATTTATCTGCGAGGTAAGGTTTTTAAAATTTTTAATTTCTCTATGGTTTGGTATGTTTCTGTTCGTATTGAGTTTATTTTTTGTTTTCAATAGATTTTACTTTATGTCGAGTTGAGTCAGCCGTGACTGGCAGAATTATTACACGTCTAATTTCTCGTAATAATTTTATAGTAGTTTGCAATCTTAAAGAGCTTGTTACGTTAGTGTTGTGGCGTTTTATAATTTTTTTGTAACACCTTTGGTTAAATATTTGTATTATTGTATTACTTTTCTCAGTGTTTAATAGCTTAGTTCAAAAGTACCCCTGAGGGTATTTTGTGCGTAAATTTGTAATGTTATTTTAAAATTCGCACTAAATCCGCCCCTGTCTTTCAATTTCGTTCAGATATTTGTTCCTCTGACGCGTAATATTAAAATTGTTCCGTCCTATAAACGAATGTTTGTTAAAATTTTATTTTAAAGAATTGATAACTTTATGGTCTAGACTTCTGGGCTCCAGCGGACGTGCCTTTTGTTATTTTTCCAATATCACGATCCAGGCGTAAATAAAAGATTCCTGAAATCTTAGTCGCGAATGTTGGAGTCACACGTTTTCTGTTAAGTCAGCTTCAAGCTGAAAATCTAAGGAGTGGAATTTTTTATTGCCTCATAAGAATATTTGCATTTTGACCTGTTAGGTCGTGCATCTGGCTTCCCAACCCCACTCCGGTAAGCGCAAGCTGCGTGGCAAGAGACGCAGAGAGAATAGGGATTACGTTGGTAGCTGCGTACTCGAATCGACGTGCGGGCATATTTTTCGGCGTCACCCCTATAAACCCTTAAATGGTTACAAACCTAATTCAAGTTAAGAGATTCTCTTAGTAAATGAAAGAGAGATCGGACTCGAGAAATCCGGGTTTCGTTGGGTTTTTGTCGTGTTATTCACTGAAGAAAATCGGTTTGTTTACCAAAAAGTGATACTTTGGACGGTTGTTATTGTGGGAAGCGGTTCAGCTTCATCTAGAGTTACGCTGGTATTTCCCAGGAAATAAAACTTGTAGAGGGTAGAAACGCAACAATTTTGGTCCCTCTGGTGCAACGCTTAATGGTCTGTTGAGAACAGAAACTGCCCGCCCCGTGAAGAATCGAACTTTGTGTATTACACCTTGGAAGCTCCGTGAACCTAATAGATTAAATAAATTGAAGAGCATTTGAAACTCAGTTTTTTTTAAAGTTTGTGTATAAACACTTGGATTTTGTTCTTGTGTTTCTTGTTTAATGTTAATAAAAGTGATTGTTCCTTGGAACCTAAGTTTTCTTGAACATTGATGAGACCCGGCGATTGTGAAATTTTGCGCCGTATATCATCTGGATGGGCTGCTGTCGTTGGAAATCAGAGACCTGCACATATCATCTGGAAGAAAGATTCTATTTATACGTAAGAAAGTCCTATCTTGTTTTGTTATCTGAGTTTTTAATGGTTGTTTCACTTAGTGAAAGACTAGGAGAACTTTAAATTTGTACAAAAATTCGTACAAAAACCTTGCTTAGACAAGATTAACTTCGTAGTTTCTCATAGAATTATTATATTTATGATCAATATTTTTAACTAATTTGTAACAGGAACGTTCCCAGGTAATTTTAGCTGGTGTTTGTAGAATTGTTGCAACATAATTAATAACTTTTGGCTACCGTTTTGTTTTGTTATTAGATATAAAGTTCATTTGTTGCTACTTAAAAATTTATTGTCAAGATTATCTTGGTTAAATTAATTTAATATTTGAATTTTGATCTTTTGTTTCATATTTTGAAATTTTAACGTAACAGAATCTTTTCTTTTTGTTTATTGTAATAACTTGCTCTTATTTTTATTTTCTCATTATTTTATCAATTTTGTTCTCCAGTAAAGATATCAATTCATACCATTTATTGACATCCTTTTGTAGTGTTATTTTGTCATATTTATGTTCTTGTTTGTGTGTGTTTAATTCATCTTTATTATTGTATTAATAAATGTAAGGAAGGTCGATTATTTGTATTTTGTTTTTTTGGCAAGTGAATCCCTGGTCCAGACGAAGCAGTGTTAATTTTGTTATTTTGTTCCTTTGGCTATTAAAAAGCACGGTGGTGCTTATTCTAAATTTTACTTAAAGGTTATATACTTTTGTTCAAGAGAAAAGTTAATTCTAATTTGTATTTCTTTTTTGATTATTTTAAAAGAAGGAAGTCTTCAGAGGACTTCCTCGGCAAAATTATTTAAGAGAAATCACGGGTTTATATAGTTTTTATTTTGTGTTCAGTCTCGATTGTGAAACGTTAGAGCGAATTTTAATAAAGCTTCCACGAGGTAAGTTATACACAGAGTGAGGTTTCGTAAGAAACCTATATACAGAGTGTCGGATTCACGAGCAGTCGCGTGACCGACCATCAGAACCCTTCAATCTACGACTGCTGGCGCCCTCTTTTGTGAACATTTATCAGTCTAGTAAGAGTTTTGGAAATCGGTGAGCTTTTCTTTGTGTGCGATTAGGTAAGTTCATTTGAGAATCCACCCCATCTGCGGCATGAGCTACGGGATTTAACATCAGCAATTGGTCTTGCCGGGACTCGTGCATACTTTTGGGCATTTTCCCGTTACAAAAGAATTAAAAATTTCAAGTCAACATAAGGAATTACGCATAGCACATGTAAATATATTATAATCATTAGTTTCAAGTTTTGTTACATTTTGTGACAGTTAATGAAAATAAAAATAAATTTCATTTAATAACTGTTTCCATTTCTTAGTGGATGGTTTTATTTTATAACAGTAAAAATTGTTTGATATTGTTATTGCTTCCGTAATGATTGCTTGTTCTCAGGCTTTTCGCTTTTCTTCTTCCTTTCTTAGCTGGGCGAGGTTTTTGGTAAGCCTACTGCCTAAGTAGTTACTTACGTAACTATTTACAGCCCGTACAATGACTGCTAATATCGTACGGACTAATTCCATTTTATTAAAAATTTGTTTCAAAGTAACACATAGCAACCGCAACAAGCAATTCAAATATACGCAAAGCTATTTTTAAATATTTTATTAAGTTCGCAGCTTATTTAGTTTATAGCTCCACAAGTTAACTTTCAAAAAGAACGTGATTCTACGTACATGCAGGAAGTAATATCCCGAGTCAGTTCGCGGAAATGTCACCTTGTATTCTTATTAAACAAATAACTATCTATTTTATGATAGCAAATAAATAGATTTACTTACTAATTCCATCTTCAATTTCCACTGCCGTTTTATCTAGTGACTCTGTTTCAGCTACTAAGTTGTCACTAACATTCTGTGATATGAGAATATTATTCCTTTCAGTCGTCTGTAGCATTTCTAACTGTATAGTCCTCTAACACAAAATGCATTTAATCTTAATACCATCTCGGTAGATGAACAAATTATTCCTGCAAGTAAAAATGATTTTCATACAAACAAAATATTTGCTGTCTGTGTCAACTTACACCATCTTATCCAGTTACACATTTAAATAACTTCGAAATGTTTCCTATGCTTATTAATTAACGCGTTTATAGTTCATCAAATTCTTACTTGATGTCTTCCATAGTTAGTTTTGGTTTTACAACCATCAAAGCAGTTTGAATGTTTATTTTTATAATTCCTGTTCTTTACAGTACGTAATGGAGGATACTCCTTTCAATATTCATTTATTAATAATTCCATTCCCGTGACAAGGACAATAAATAAAAGATAATTCATTATTTGAATTGGGAAAAGCAGATATTTTTAAATACGAAACAGATAAATATTTTATGACGACTCTTTGCTATTGGGGATGTAAAATGCGCTTTTGTGAATATCCTTATACCTACCCGGTCATTATACAACACAGACTGCTGTCGAAGGGCGATCTTATACAGTGTATAAAAAAAGTAAGACAGGAATTCTTTTGTGGTGCTTTTGTACCTTTACAAAACAACCCTTCCACACGTCTATTTCTATTTTTTTGTGATAAACATTATAAGACAAGATCTCTTGATTTAAGTTTTGAAAAAAAGAGTATAAATACAATACTTGTGTTGTAGTCGGTTTTGAAGTTTTCACTGAATAGGTTTTAGTGTTCGAGTCTCAGAAAGTTTCATCTATCCAAAATAAAATAGTGGCTTCTTAAAGTGATCTTGCTATGTCCATCTCAAGGTAATTTCTTTCTTCGATTTTTGTTTGTAGAAAAGTAAAACACCATTTAAAATATCCATTTCATTGTTTCCAATTTTGACTATTTATTCGAAAATAATTTAAGTGTACGTATAACTTTACTTTGAAATGTTATTAAAACTCCTGATAATAAATGACTGCAAGAATTTGGAATTACTTGAAAAATTATTTCATGATAAACCTAACTGGGACAGGCGAAATCGAGATATTTTCCCAAACCGCTGTTTGTTGTAAGGTGGATAAAATTTTCAGAAAGTTGGCATTACTTATTTCATATGAGCTATTATATTACACCGCCTTTGTATTTAAACTTTGTTTTGCAACAAGAACTTTTTTCTTACAATATTTGAGATAGAAAATGAAAATCGTATTGCCCTGCACTTTTTCTGAAGAAATAAAAATAGCACCATAAATGAATTTGTGTGTTACTTTTTTTTGCGCACTGTATGTTAGTTCCTATTTTTATTAACTAGCTTGAAAAGTAGGCGTGATAAATATTTTAAATTGGCCAATAAATTATGGATTATTATTATAGCCGCTGTGCGTATTTAGGACATTTCTCAACCATTAATTACGTCATCGATGTCAGCTCCAGTAAAAATATTACATAATTTAAAAATCCAAAAGCACGTCAACCTCTTAAGTAAATATACACTTCCTGAAACCCTATATTATCTTAGAAATTCTTAAATTATTTATTTCTACGGTTCCCGGTGGTCTTGGATAACTAAACTGAAGGATAGTAATAGATAGAATTGCTGTCCTAAAAGGTTGTGTGTTGCGAGCTCATCAATTCAAATTTAAAGTAGAAAAGAGAACAGAATAGATTTGCTTTTTACATAAGCAACGAGTAAAAAGGTGTAAATTGAGAAACGTTCAGCACGAGAACTGAAACGCTACAAAGAAAGGTACAACATTGCGAAAGTGATATTGAGAATATAACAGTAAGTAATTTTAAAATACATTAAAATTGAGAATGTTTATTATTTAAGCTAAGTAGATAGTACGTTAGGTATCTAATATATTTATTTTAACAAAATTGATAGGTATGCCTATTTTAATCCTTACCTTGATAGATAGGTTGAGGGTGCTTCACAATTTTCGGCAGCTAAAAAGACATACCCAAAACATGTTATACTAAATGATGTGAAATTACAGAACATTATGACTGAGTGAATAGATTTATATTCTTGAAATATCTATTTTACTAATTTTTTTATACTGCGTGGATTTTTAAAAATTGGCGGAATTGAACGTTTTAGGTAGTTCACCCAAATCCATAGGAATGAATTCTAAGAGGTTTATAAATCTGATTTTATGGCATTTAATCGACATCAATTTAGTGCTCGTACATATAATTCTAGGCTGCTACCTATTAAAATCCTTTACCAGCTGATTTAGAATAAAGGAACTATCATATCCCTTCATGTCATGGGTAATGGCTATTACCTCTTTATTAAAGTGAGCCACCTAGTTCAAGACTTCTTCCACGGGTTTGTCGCCAAAGATATGCTGCCGTTTCCTGCACTATATCGTCAATATTCAGACAGTTTTTGCAGCAGTTGTGCTCACTGCACAGATTAACCTCATGAAGGTTCCCAGGAGAGCCTTTTCTTGACGCACCTTGAGGTCATAAAATATAAATATTAATTCTTGGTCTGATTTCCTCTTCTTACTATCAGCATCACTCAACTTTTTATTAAAACAAAAGGGTTTGACGGGTTTCTTGATTTAGCATGATAAATGATAATTCTTTGCTACTCAAAACCATATCAACCCGGTCCGACGGGTTCGCATATCTTGTATTAATTATAATTTCCTCAAGTGCATTCTAGAATTAAAAATAAAATCAGTACAAACTTTTTTGTTATTACGCTTGTAAACTTACCTTCATCCAATGAAGGGGTTCCTCAGTATTTTTCACAAACGTGAATTACTTGTTTGTTTTGATCGTCTCATCATTTTATCTGTTTTAGTTAGATAGATATATCGTGAATATCGAACATTTAAATATAAGGTCTATTGTTAATGGTTTAAATTCTTTAGTAAATTTAATTAAGTACAATAATTTCCAAGTTTATGCTGTAAGTGAAAGCTGGCTGTCGGAGGATGTGTTGATGGAGCAGTTTTCATACCTGGATACCTATTTTTTTTAGAAAGGACAGGGCAGCAGAGAGGGTGGAGTAGGCGTATATGTGAGAACTGACCTAAACTGTAAAGAAATTTCTTTCGATTTCTCAGTTGACAATGATATTGAATACTTATTTGTTAAGATCAAGTTGAACCTAAAAGCTATTGCTATTGGGGTAGTTTACAGACCACCCGGCAACCGCATAAATAACTGTAAATAATTTAGATGGGATGTTGTCTATTATTACACCTACAGTTGATGACTATTTGTTTGGGCCATCTTAATGTAAATTTCTTTAATGTTGATAATCCAGTAAATACATGCTTTAACTCATACGATCTAACACAAATACTAGATAAACCTACTCGAATAACAAATACGACAAGCACCCTCATAGACCCTATTTTTGTTAGCGCTAATTTAGTTATTAGTTATTCAGGTTATGATCGAAGCTAATGAAATTTTTGATCATAGAGCAGTTTTCTATGATTTGAAGATAAGGACAAACAAATTTAAACCCAAAATTGTAAAATTTAGATGTTTTCGTAGCTTTAATTATAATCTATTTTTATCAGATTTACAGTCTCTGCCATGGCATCAAATAATTTGCGAGAATGATATTGATAATAAAATCTCCATTTTCATGGCCTTTATCTTAGCTGTTTTTGATAAACATGCATCTGTTTAGGAGGCACGGGTCACTAAACCTAGGGTCCCTTGGCTAACAGATAGTTTAAAGGCAATCATGAAGGAGCGTGGCAATTAATTAAGGAAATATAAGCGTACTAGACTCCCTTCGGACTACAATCGGTACAAAAAACTTCGGAATTTTACGGTATCATCTATTCGTCGTGAAAAAACCTTAATTCACTCGCAACGGAATATAATTTGCGTAAGATGTGGTCTGCCTTATCTGATTTAAATATACGTTTCTCACAGCAACGTACAGTGCCAAGTAGCTTAGCTAACCCTAACTCGATCGGAAATTATTTTAGCTCTTTTGTTCAATCTTCAACTTCCGATACACAAATACAGTATTATCAAAATAATCGGCACTTCAGCAATCAAACTTTTGATTTCTCTCTTACCTCAATAGAAAAGGTGCATGAAACTCCGTTTAGTCTTAAATCTAACGCTCTTGGTTCTCATAATATCACGCTCATAATGCTAAAATATTGCAGTCCTTTTATCGATAAATATATTACCCACATTATTAATTGTTGCATAGAGTTCTATTGTTTTCCATCGGCGTGGAAGGAGGCCATTGGTCTTCCACTACCTAAAGTTTTTAACCCAGGTAGTTACTCTGACTTGAGTATAATTAACATTTTACCGTGCATCTCTAAAATTTTTGAAAAGATACTATATAAACAGATATATGCGTTTCTAACAACAACAATATGCTCTCAGTATGTCAATCCGGTTGTAGGAAGAATCTTAGTACTGCTGATTCTCTCGCCACTGTCACGGATGATATAAGCGCAACCGATAGGCACATGATAATCGTTTTTGTACTGCTTGATTTCTCTAAAGCTTTCGATACAACAAGTCGTAATTTTCTGTGTGCAAAACTTCAGTACTACGAGTTTGTCAATACTGCAGTCAACTTAATAAAGTCCTATATATCCGACAAAAATTTGATAATTTAAATTAACAAGCAACTGTCACAATCACATTCATTAACTTCCGGTGTTACTTGAGGGTCTATTTTGGGGCCTCTGTTATTTATTATATATACGTCTGATATTTTATATTCCTTGAAGCATTGTAATCTTTATGCGTATGCTGATGACACGCAAATATATAAATCAGATAACTTTCTTGATAGAACTCAAGCTTTCGAAGACATCAACAGTGATCTTACTCTTATTAAACACCTTTCAATGCAACACAACCTGAAACTTAACACGAGTAAATCAAAACTATTAGTGTTCGGTAACAAAAAAAAAAAATACTACAGCACCAGATTTAAATCTCAACATGAATATAGATAACGAGCTTTTACCAGTAGTAAACTCTGCAAGAAATCTCGGTGTTGTATTAGACACTAAACTACGTTTTAGGTTACACGCTACGAAACTATTGCAAAAACCTTATTTCTATTCGCAAACCGTGATATTTGAAACTTGACTCAAACGAAAATGCTTGCAGAATCTTTAGTCTTATCGCACTTTAATTATTGCAGTTTCATTTATAGTCCTTGCCTAGACATGTATGATAAAAATCGCATACAGAAGGTTCAAAAGTGGTGCTGTCGATTCATCTGCAATTTACGGAAATACGACCATGTATCTAATAGCATTAGCGAGCTCAAATGGCTGATAATGGAAAATCGTTGGATATATCAGTTAGGTTCATATACACATGCACAACCTCCATACAGCCATCTGCTAACCTTTCCGATAGATTGGTCATTCTGCAAATATTCGTAATAAAGATATGCTTACAATACCGCAGCATTCAACAACCTTGTTTTGCAGAGGTGGTATCTCGATATATAACTCGATTCCCTCTTACATAAAAAACCTCTATCTAAATAGATTTACAAGCTCCTTAAAAAATTATTTTTTGAGTCTGCAATAACCGCCATGCGTATGTCTAACTACCTAAATCAAAACAAGGTAAATTAAGTTAGTCTTTATGTGCTATCTTTATATGTTTTGTGTAGTTGCCTGGTTAAATAGAGTAGCCAGTGGCTAGATTTCGTCAAGAGGCTGCAGATATTCATGTATACTTGCTAATAGTTTGTGATTTTCTTTTTTTCAATACAGACGATTATTATTATTATTTTATTATTATTATTTAGGCGTAATACTTGATAATAATTTGACTTTTTCCAAACACTTTGATTACGTTACCTAAAAAGCATATACAAATTTAGGTTTTAAACTCATTTCAAAAGTTTATTTTATGTAGAGATTTCAATAGAGGAGGAGGGATATGCATATTCGTTAAAAATAATATTAAAGTTCAAGAGATGGATCACCATAAATTTACATTTGCTGAAAATATGGTATTAGAAGTAGAGAAAAGAATAAGCTCTAAAGTTTTATTTAGTTGCCTAATAAATTGTATTTATAGACCTACGAATTTAAATAAAAATAGTTTCATTCTAGAATTAGAGTCATGGTTA